>LBNU01024427.1:65697-79822 GCA_014162995.1 Artemisia annua | reverse complement strand
TACAAGGTTTATAAAAATATCGGTCGCCACACCAAGTCGTTTAATAACCACCGATCATGAATAAAACAATTCCACGCAAATTAAATAGTTTGTTTAGTGAACAAAAATCACTTCAAAACATTTACCACTCACGGCTCATAAAATAAAACCATTACTCGAAATCACCGTAACTGTTATCTATAAATTACGCATCACATTAGAGTTCCTAGTGCCAAGTCATATAGTGCCTATAACGAAGTACTCAAATAGTCTAGCTAATACGTAACGAAATGTACGTTTTCTCATAAATTCCAAACTTTTCACACGATATACTCAAAATTTTATAAAATTATCGATAACTCAATTCTCATGTTTATAAAAAATATAATGCGGTGAATTTAGAAAAGGTCCCAAAATTACCGGTTGTCACAATATGTGCATTTGAGTTCATCTAGATGCCCTTATATATACGTATGTGCACTCTTCACATTGCTCATTATACTCGTACCTGTAACCACAAACAAATAATAGACGAAATGTGTTATCATAACAACTAACAAAACACATATGCACAATCCTTCCATAACAACTAAAATTAAACAAAAGGAACAAGTTTTTGAAAGTGTAAAAACACATATGCACGGAAGGTTTCAACTTCACCAAAAATAGTAAAAACACATGCACTCTCAATAACACATATGCACGCAGAGACGATGAGAGCAATAAAAAGTAATAGCTATAAAGACTATTTTACAATAAAAGATACAAACAAACAAATAATAGGCGAATTTAATCATAACAGCTAACAAAACACATATGCACAATCCTTTCATAAAAACTGAAATTAAACGAAAGGAACAAGTTCGTGAAACTATAAAAACACATATGCATAGAAGGTTTCAAATTCACGAAAAATTGTAAAAACACATATGCACTCGCAATAACACATAGGCATACTGAGACGATAAAGACTATTTTAAAACAAAGGATAGGAAACTGACTAATACTACGTAACATTTAACAACAGTATATAGCACAATCACATCGATCAATGTAAATAACAAAAAATCAATAACATGTTTTTGAGAAAAAAAAAATCAATGTTACCTCCGATAATTATACTTGGTCATTTCTTGTACAATTATGGATAACAAAACGAATTATAAATTAAATTACACTCATGAATATAAACTTTACTCATGAATACTATTTAAAACTAATTTGCACTAAAAAAAGGATTTAAGATCCAACTGACGTATATCCTTTTAGAACAAATCAAAAGGGTTTGAATTCAATTGACCCACAAAACACTCATTAATATTTTAGAGATGAAACATGTCCACTCATTTACCAAAAACTAAAATAATCCTACCTACGAGAGAAGATCAGTGGACGAATAAAATTTAATGACACCACAAATTAGTGGACGATGGAATAATATAAATATAAAATTGACTCATGAATATAACTCACGTAATAAGCCGCGGATCAATGGACGATTGAATCTATTGGATTTTTGTTTGTTTAGAGTAGAAGATCACGAGTCGAATATCCGAATACACCATGGCATGACACCACAAATCTTAAATAATCAGATCTACAAACAACCGGATCCATAACCATCATAAAAATGTTTTAGAACCGGTTTTTATGTCATTTTTATGTTGGAGGCAATAGTGGTGAAGATGAAGGAGTAGTTGATGTAGGTTGTGATTGTGGTGGTGATGGTAGGCGGCTAGGGTTTTTTTGTGAGGGAGATGAGAGAAATGTATACTGATAACTTATTCATCCATAAAAAAATATACGGTTTTAGTTTTTGAGATTTAAATTGCCTATAATACCCTTATCTCTTCTACAAAATATTACCTAATCTTTCATTTTATTACCTTTATGCCACAACTATTTATATCCCTTGATCAATAAATTAATGGCTAAGATTGGTTCTCGCAGTTCTCGCAATTTATTTGGTTCTGAAAAGAACCTACGAGAGAAGATGTTTAATGTTTAGAACATGTTTAATGTTTTTATTTTGGTAAATATTTTTCATGTTTTTATTTGGGAAACTTGCATTTATGAGGCCTGAGGGTGTATGGGAGGGCCATTATGTTATTATGTGCCAGCGTTTCTAGGCCATGGTTTTTGGTCCTAAGATTATCTCCTTTAAGACTTTAAGGCACGCGTAGGGTTTTTTCTAATTTTTTAAATAATGTATTTTTATTTATTAAAAAAATAATTTAATTTTTGTTTTGTTTTATTTATGTTTTTTAATTTTGTATTATACAAAGAAAGAGAGTGAAATAAAGTATCTGTTAGTGAAAACACATGAAAATATTCACTTTTATTTCCATAATGTAGTAGGTTTAATTTTGTTTTTCTAGTTTACTTTTATTTTATTAAAAACCAATTTTGGTATGGTAAACAAATATGCATAATTTGAATGATACAGCTGGTTTAACATATACGACATATAGTCGCGTAATTTATATTAAATATCTTTGTGTCTGTATCCTACTCTAATAGTTCTTTCATCTGCATTTATAGTTAATAGCTTATTGAAACAAAAGTGTCTCAAGTTTGACTTGGCAATCAAGCATAGAACTCACTGTTTGCTTGTTACTCTTTTTTTCTTTCAAATTCATGCTAGTACCTTTAGCATCTCATCAGGTTCAAATGATCCACATTGGTGACATCTTGCCTTTTAGAATCCAAACATGATATGAAAAAATAACAGCCTATTTATTACGATGATCCCATTACTTTCAAACTCCATATCAACTTGTTATAAGAGATTTAACTATGTCTTAAGCTATTGCGATACTCATATCACTCCTAACTTCATAGATTTGCTATCACAACAAAAAGATGTTCCCTTATTACCTCACTCAACAGTTTCGTGAAAATTCTGGCTTGACCGTATTTATTTCATACAAGAAAGCATGGGCATTGTTGGCTTCTCCACCTACTCTTGGCACAATGGCATCTCGAAAACTAACCATTGCAGCTTCTCATGTACGTAGAATATCATATTATAGAGCAGTGCCAATTAATACTTTCATAGTAATGTGCACTTGTTTTGCGATACATACCCACAATACATCTCACAACTTGGTGAAGATCCGAGGTAGGGGCACTCCTTTCCACAAATTGACTTAGTTGTTTTAATATCATCCTACGAAACAATATGGGAAAGTCAAACAACATGTATTTCTAACAGGTTGTAGATCTAAATTTCATCAAGGGGAAAAAATATAGAGTGGTTGTAATAAAAGGAACTCGCAGTTGGTTAGTATTCTTATATTTTTCATTGTGCTTAATCCGAACACAGCCCGTGTTCAACTTGTTTCACCCGCACACTGACTGTTTGACAATCAATAAGTAAATGGGTGAAAACTATCACCTCTAGTTATGTGAATGCAAGTAGTAGAATGCATATATTTAAGTTTTGACTTTAAAGAAACATACCCTTTGTAAACTAATACCAGCACCAGCAACATACATATATCAAATTTCCTGATAGGAATCCAATACCCTAAATTCTAAGATCACCTAAGCTCATAATACAACTGCCATATGTAAGTAAGTACTACAATGTATACCTGAATAATTGGTTTACATAAAAACTTAGTTAATGTTAGGAATACAAATTATTCAAAATAAAGACTCGGTCACCCCGAGTATAGATTAGCATTACGTAGCTCGTAGTCTTAGTAATATTTAGTTAGTAGTAGTTTAGTTTAAGTAACATCGTGGAGGAAGGACGGGTCTTTACCCACTGTATACCCGATCTACAGCCCGAGTGAAGGGCGTTTTGTAATAAGTATAAATACCCCTTCCCTAGCAAGGAAGGGGTTGGACCTTTCACTTCATCAATCTAATAGTCTCTTGTTTCTCTCTCTAGAAAGGCTCCCTCTCATCTCTTTCTCTCTCTAAACCTTTCTACCATTCGATCCATACTACTTTACCATACGTGTTTGTGATTTAGAGTATCTTAAAATTGGTATCAAGAGCCATGGTTTCATCTTACGGATTGTTTGTACTCGAATTAGTGCTTGGTTTAGTGGTTTATGTTTAGTTAGAATGGTTTTGCTAGAAAATACCTTGGTTTGATCTTGTTTGTGATTTGTTACGTGATATTCTTGTACTTTTATACTTAGAGATGTTAGAAGTACTTAGGTTTTCATTTGGATAGGTTAAATCAATCGTTTGTTTGGTGTTTGATGCATTTTTAGGTGGAATTCTTAGTAGCGATTTGCTCCTCGGTGGGACTTTCTTGGTAGCGATTTCCTCTGGAAGATCTAGCGATTTGCTTAATTTACTATTTTGGGTAAAACAGACAAATCGCTAGAGAGAGACACCTTTGTCTCTTGTGGTAGCGATTTGTCAGTTGTGTCGTTTAGTGAAGGTAGTGATTTGCCCGATTAGCGGTTTCCTGATTTAGTGATTTGCTCGAGTCATTTAGTGGATTTAGCGATTTCCTCTTCTAGCGGTTTGCTCGAGTCATTCAGTGGATTAGCGATTTCCTCTTCTAGAGATTTCCTGTTTTTAGCGATTTGCTTGATTTGTGATTTACCACTTCAGCGATTTCCTCAATTAGCGATTTGCCAGATTTGTGTATTGTGATCATAGCGATTTGCTCATTTAGTGAATTCCTAATTTAGCGATTTGCTATATAGAGATTTGCTCTTTAGCGATTTGCTCGATTAGCGATTTGCCAGATTTGTGACTTGTGATTCTAGCGATTTGCTCACTAGTGATTTCCTTTTTAGCGATTTGCTCAATTTCAAGTTTACTATATCTTTCGGTTTCTTTTGTTGACTTTAGTAAAATCCTACGAAAGAATCGATTTCTCGGTTTAAGTCACAAGAGCTGTAAAATCCCGTTTAAGATTACATCATGGCAAGCACTACTTCAACTGATGATATCCAAGCTGCCAGGTCTGATACCCACCCTCCTATCCAAGCTGTAACTCCTTTTTCAACTGAGAATTTGTCATCTGCAATATCATCACCACAACAATCTGGTCCCTACAACTCATCCATCATATCTGAGGTACTAAAGCTATATGATACATGCAAAAGGATTGATGAACCAAAGATTCCCAACGAATTACACCAGACTAATGTTGTCAAGTCAGATGATGTTGAATTAGAAAACAGCGATGTTATCCCAGTTGAACAACATGTGGACCACAACAAAGAATCTGATGTACCTAGTGGAGCATCTTCCGTTGTATGTGATAATAATGTGATGCATGAACAAAAGATTCCTAACGAGGTGCAACAAACGAACGTGGTGGAATCAGATACTGTTGACATGGGAAATAGTAATGTTATCCCATATGAACAATATGTGAGACCCAACGAAGAATCTGTTGTACCAAGTGGCGCATCTTCTGTTGATAATGATGTGTGTGAATTGGATGAATACACTACTGTTGTTCCCGATGACACTTTGACCACTAGGCTTAATATTCTTAAAGATCAGGTGACTATTTATGAACAACGAGCCAAATTTGAGCTAACCGATCGTGAACAAAAAATGGATGGGCAGATGCGTACATATATAACTGAACGTAACTTAAGGGAAGAAACATTGAAAACGGAGTTAAAATCTTTACAAAATCAACTTGATCAAACTGTTAAATAAAAACAGGAGATACAGAAAAGTGTAATTACACTAAAACTTGATTTTCAGGATAAAGAAACTAAACTCTTAAATGATTTTTCCAGACTTAAGACTTTAAAGAACAAGCTTGAAAACAAGTTGTACACACAAGGCCAAACCATCCAAACTGCTCAAATGATACAAAAGCATGTTAAGTTGCATGATGAATATAGTGAAAAGGATTTAGGAGTGCCTAAAACAGACTTCCTTAGGAACGTTAGTGCCACTCAACCTGCTTTGTATGATGCTAATGTTATGCTTAAACCTGATCATGCCCCCCCCCCCCTGATGTGTCATCATCCGAAGAGAGTAATGAGATTGAAGCAATTAATAGAGAGAGATTAGATGAAAAAATGAAGGATCCCAAGTGCATTAAAAAACGAGTCAATATCAAACCTCATGATTACTATGAACAGAATCGATTGACCGTTTTTGCACCTTAAACTAAGTTGACTCATGAACAAATATTTTGGTCCCTAGACTTTGAAAAATTAAAGGCAGAAGCACTTCAAGCTAAAACTCCTCCGTTTAGGAAAATAGCTGCAGCAACGGTGTACCCTCCCAAAACACCCATGCATTTAGTGCCTTTAACTCTTCCCACAAAATGTAATACTCTTATTAGCATCTACGTTCTTTGTCAAATGTTTGCCGATTTTAATAAAACATGTAAGAAGAGAATTACACCAACGGGAATTACTGAAGGGGAAAGGGGATTTGAACAAACAAAAGAGTGTTACTTAACTGAGGTTATACCATTTTTTAAACTTCTTAAAGAACATTTTGAGGGCATGCAAAAAACCCTTGAAAATGAATTGAAAGAGATGAAAGAAGTTTTTAAAAATGTGGAAAATGAGGGAAAACAAATTGCAATTGATCTTAAATGATGTGAGATTGAAAGAAAGAATATTCTCATCACAAATGAGAATTTGATTGCTAGATGTATTGCATAGGATGTATTTTATACTGCTACTGATTCTGCATTATCTCCTTGTCAATTTCATGAGATGTCTACTGCATTGAATGTTTTCCAAAATCGTGTTGTTGAGCTTAAGGGGGAGAATTTAAAATTGCGTGAGAAAATTCAAAACGATGACCATGATAACATGGTCGGGCACTTTTCAAAACTAGAGGTTGATAATCTTTATTTGCAATTAAAATATCAACATTTAGAAGAAAGAATTAAAATCTCAAATGCCAAGACATCTTCGGATGCTCCTGAATTTGATGCATATTTTGAATTATCCAAACGTGATGATAAAATTCAAGCTCACACTAACACGATTCGAAAACTGAGGGCTCAAATTGCCTAATTAAAGTCAAAAAAGTGTGATGTGACTGACACCAATAAACCATCGTCGTTAGATTCTCAGAATTTTCACTTTCAAGGCATCATCAAAAAATTGCAATATGAAAATGATTGTTTTCGAGCTGAAAATTCAAAAGTCAAACAACATTACAAAGAGTTATATGATTCAATTAAGATCACATGTGATAAAAACAATGAAAAGATAACTTCTTTGCTTAAAGAGATTGAGAATCTAAAGACTCAGGTGAAAGGGAAAATGCCAATCATCACTTGTGATAATGTTGTTCAAAAGGTTTCTGCTTGTAAGAAGTATGATATTGATGCTGTGAATATTCCGCTTCCTCTTAGGAACAATAGGTCGGCTCACTATGCTTATCTCTCGTACCTTAAGGATAGTCTTGACATGATTCATGAGATTGTAGAAGAGGATATGATAGTGAAACCACAGGATAGTGCTATTCTAGATGCCTGCTTCCTCACTAAACGATCTCAGGAACTCTTAGAATATGCCATTGGCATATGTCCTAAGATTGACAACAAGCAAGATAGGCTCACTGCATCATCCTCAATGACTAAGAACAAGCATGTAACCTTTGAGGCAACCCTGGAAACTTCAGATCCCAACACATCAAAACATGTTCAGCAACTGGAAGTGAAAAGACTAAGATTCCCATCAGTCCTTCTAGAGGAGTTAATAGCGACACTAAAGCTAGAAAGTCAAAACCTAGGAGAAATATAAAGAACGCTAAGACTTCGCCTGCAAAAAGTGTTCCTAAGAAGAAAGTAGAAGACCACATGAGGAACAACAAGTCTGATTTGGGCAAAAAGAATCACAATTCAAACCCTAATTCACTTTGCAAAACATGTAATGAATGCTTAATTACGGGTAATCATGATAAATGTGTTGAGGAATTTTTGAAGTCGTCCAACAAAACCTCAGTTAAGAAAGTTTGGAGAGCTAAACGAATTAAGCAAATTTGGAGAGCAACAGGAAAACTTTTTGCCAATGTTGGCTATCAATGGAAGCCCACTGGAAGGAAATTCACTTTAGGAGAACAGTGCCATTTAACTAGGAGAACTTACTCTAAAGTGGTGCCTATAAAGGAATGGAAGCCAACTGGTAGAACTTTCCCTTTAGAAACTCAATGTCCTTTAACTAGGCCCATTGCATCTACTAGTGATATTTCCGCCATTGAAACAAATGCACCTAAGGCCTCAGTTGCTCCAGAATTTGTTTGCATTAACCAACTCGAACCCAACTTAAATTGGGGATCCGGCACTAGAAATTCTCTTTTTTCGTCTGTTTTCAAATGCAGGTCGTACAGATCGTCCCTTGACATTTGGACTCAGGCTGCTCATAACATATGACCGGGGATCGCTCATGGCTCAAGAATTTCGTGAATAATTTTATCGGGACAGTTAGATTCGGGAACGACCATTTTGGGGCAATTATGGGTTATGGAGATTATGTCTTTGGTGACAGTGTAATTTTTCATGAGAATTGATGGTGTTGATCTTCTTAAAGGCAGCCGTGGTAGTAACTTGTACACCATCTCTATTTGAAGACATGATGCGGACCTCTCCTATTTGCTTGATGTCTAAGGCCTCAAAGAACAAATCGTGGCTTTGGCACCGACGTTTAAATCACTTGAACTTTGGTACCGTCAATGACCTTGCTCGCAAGTATCTTGTACGAGGTCTACCTAGAATGAAGTTCAAAAAAGTTCATCTTTGTTCGGCTTGTCAACTGGGCTAAAGCAAGAAGCTTGCCCACAAACCCAAAAATTGTCAACAACATCATGGAAGTTCTTCATACCGAATCAACAACAAACGAACCCGACAAATTATGGTATTCACGTGACATTTGATGAGCTGAATGAGCAAATGGCTCCTGTACACATCAGTTCAGGACCCGCGTCTAAACTTTTGTCTCCTGGATCAATTAATTCAGGTCTTGTACAGTATTCCATGCCTGCAGTACTTTATGTACCTCCTACAAGTGAGAATTTGAAGAGTGTGCTTGATCCGATATATGATGAATACTTTGAGCCACCAACTGTTGACACCACTGTACCACCAGTTGATGTAGCTCCTGTTTCAAACAATTCAAATGGTCCATCTATTTCTGTCTCATTCATCATCGAATCTTCAATCTCCTTCCGTACATCAAAGAACTACAGTAGACAATTCTTTTGAAGTGAATCTATTTGCTCCTCCTGATGATGTTCCGTTCGGTAACATATTTGCTCCTGAAACTTCTTATGAGGCATCTTCTTTAGGAGATCTTAATACGGCTACATCAGTTCCCAACCCTCAACCACATGAACAATTTTGAAAATGGATCATGATCATCCTACCCATGTCTACCGTCTGAAAAGGGCTCTCCATGGCTTAAAGTGAGCTCCAAGGGCATGATGTTGACCATGAAGGGTATCATGCTACTCGTCAAAGTACGTCGGGAGGTGCTCGATTTCTAGGAGAACAACTTGTGAGCTGTTCGTCAAAGAGGCAAATGAATACAAACATATCTTCTACAGTGGTGGAATACATCGCCATATCTGCATAGTGTGCTCAAATCCTATGGATGGGATCCTAACTCTCAGATTATGGCTTTGCATACTCCAAGATTCCTTTGTACTGTGACAGCAAAAGTGCCATAGCTCTTTGCTGCAACAACGTCCAGCACTTCAGATCAAAGCACATTGATATTCGACATCACTTCATCAGGGAATAAGTTGAAAAGGGGGTAGTGGAACTTTACTTCATGAGGACGGAGTTTCATCTGGCTGATATCTTCACTAAAGCACTTCCAAGAGAACGGTTTCAAATTTATTCTCTCTCGACTTGGAATGAAGAGTCTTATGCCAGAATCACTCAAAAGTCTTCAGGAAGAGAATGAGGAGTAATGGACTTGCTTCACATATCCTTGTATATAGTTTAAAAACCAAAAAGAAAATAGAAAAATATAAAACCTATAAAAACCATAAAAATCAGAAAAACCCAAAAATACCAAAAATAATTCTTCTTTAGGCATGTCTTCTGGCTTCGATAACATTTACGGTCCTAGCAATGTCATTCAATAATGACACGGGTCTTTATATGAAGTTCGAACAGAAGTTCAAAAAGTTTTTCAAAACATGCCTAAATGGCTTGCTATTACTTCAGATAGCAACCCGCTCTTATCCATGGGGAAAGCATGTCGCCAAAAAGACAGCTGTTCCTCTCACTGGGTGAAGTTCACCCAGGGCATGGATTACTTTATATCCATGTTTCTTCGAAATGATGTACGTTTCAGTGCATTATTTCTAGTATAAGAAGAGAAGTCTTCTTTACATCCAAAATCTCTCATCTATGATTCTTCAGGAGAGATTTTGTGGTTCACAAGGTGGCAATTGGACTTAAATTTTCACAAATACTTGACGCTCAATGCAATGACTACAGCTCTTTAAATAGAAAACGGATCATTAATTGAGGGGGAGAGTATTTGTTTTCTGCACCTTTCAAAAACTTTGTGCACCATCAGTTGTGTTCGGACACTCTCCCTCTTGGTTTGAGAGGGAGCAGCAACTCGTGTCAAAAAATCAGTACATATTAAATCTGACCACATTTTCTCCCATATTTTCTAAAACGTATTTAAATCAATTGGGATCACAAAATCTCAAAAGATTTGAAATTTTTGATCGGGGGAGAGAATGTGATTTAAATGTGAAAATCTGATAAATGTGAATGTTTTTTACTTAAACATAAGCTCTCCCATATGTCTCAAACTCTTTCGTATATCAATGTACATATTAAGGGGGAGCAAAATGGCTTGTGGTGAAAAAGGATTTGGCATTTCATGAGATCGTGTCTCAGACTTAACCAATGAATTGACGAAAACTGTCATGAATCGAAAGGACTTGTCTGAGTAGATTGTACCGTTTTGAGAAACCTTTTGTGAACTTGATCAGGACGGGTAATAATTTCAAGCTAGTTTAACTAGTGATGTAAATGTGTCTCGAATGGGTCTTGTTCACTTAAGGTGGATCAATTCAAAAAGTGCAACTCTACCCAACATGTGCAAATTTTAAATTAAAACTTATGAGCACATGTTAAGGGGGAGCATTTGGAAAATATAAAAACTCTCAAAGTGTTAACAAAACGTGTTTCTTATATCATAAACACTTTGAGTGATTTTTCAAATATTTGGTCAATGGCAACATAAGATAGTCATGAAGTTATAAGGTGGCTAAGGTTAGGAAAACCGTCCTATGATTTGCCAGAGCCGGAGGGATCTACCCAAGGACAATACCGAATAGATAGTATTAGAAAGTCCTTAGGTATGATTATGAAAAAAAGGAGATAAATGAGAAAGGAGAAAGAAGGGGTTGAAGAATTAAAAAGAAATGTAATGAGAAAGGGTGAAAAGAAATAGCCCTCCATTTATTCAACCTTAGGGCAGAAACCGGGTTCAATTCATATGCTACTGGTTGTTGCTAAGACGACACCGGTATTGAAGAAAAGACGTCATGGACCCAGTGACGCACTGCACTAAACCTTCTAACCACTCAAGTTCTCTCAAAAGAGCTTGTTTCATTCTCACGGGGAACCCTGCATAATCTATCGATCGCTCATTACGAGCCATATTGATATTGAAACAGGAGACACCTCTCCAGTCTTCGACGACTAAATCATGCACTTATCGAGTCTAGAGCTACGAGACACATCAAAAGATCTCATAGGAACACGTGTTACTTCTACACTGGTTGTTCGACATTAAGGACACCAGCTGTAATATTATGAGTCCTACGCAGATCTTAGCAATCTACCAAGAACACTTATGAGGGAATATACGTATGTAATTCCCAGTGATTGAGTGGAAACTCCTGCCAGGGTCTACATCAAACAGCCCTGAAAGCAGGTCACTTCGGTAATTCTGTGTGGATTACGCTTAGTGATCGTGGCGGTTACATAACAGTCTACAGTCGTGGAGTGATCTCCAGCGACTCACCTAATCGTTGATCTACTTAGGTAGATCTTGTAAGCCCTTTCGGGGCATCCGATTTAGGAACAGCCTTGGTAAGGATCAGAGAAAGTCTTCACACTATGCTGTTAACAATCTCGAAGTCCGAACTTGTAAGTGTCGGATGATTTGTTGCTAACTGTTTGCTTGCAGGAATTTTTTTCTGACGGTTGCAGTTGATTGCTGAAAAGATGCAGATCCATCACCCCATCCTCACACTTCGACATCACAATCAAAGAAATCTTGATCATTGAATGGGCCTCAACTAAGCTTCCACAACTCTGATGCTGAAGATCATGATCCTGAAAAGTGTGAGCATGCCAATGCTAAGATGTCCACATCACATGGAGACGTTACTACACATAGATGACTTGAAGATATTCATTTGGATGATAAACACGAAGAAATGTCAAAGATCATCCAACACATTGAACAAGTCATCTAAAGTCTGCTGATGGAAGCACAAAGTTTATGACAATGAAGAATCAGAGGCTATGAGCTACAAAGTTATCGTCAGAGATTAGAATGCTAGAATTCAATGTATAATTTCCGGGGTGACCTCCCTTAGGGGGATATTGTTGGGAGTACAAATTATTCATATTAAAGACTCGGTCACCCCAAGTATAGATTAGCATTACGTAGCTCGTAGTCTTAGTAATATTTAGTTAGTAGTAGTTTAGTTTAAGTAACATCGTGGAGGAAGGACGGGTCTTTACCCACTGTATACCCGATCCACAGCCCGAGTGAAGGGCGTTTTGTAATAAGTATAAATACCCCTTCCCTAGAAAGGAAGGGGTTGGACCTTTCACTTCATCAATCTAATAGTCTCTTGTTTCTCTCTCTAGAAAGGCTCCCTCTCATCTCATTCTCTCTCTAAACCTTTCTACCATTCGATCCATACTACTTTACCATACGTGTTTGTGATTTAGAGTATCTTACAGTTAATCAGCAATGGGCACATTCAGAAGAATATGTAGAAATTAAGTATGAAGGGGTATTTAGATTTGAAAATTTGAACGTGTCAACTGGATATCATTTTTTAGTGTTTGGATAAACATACCCTAATCATCAACAACCACAACCTCTAGACCGTTAATACCGTAATCATCAAGAACCACAACCTCAACACAAACACCTCAAAACGATTATATAACAACTCTATGGCAAAAAAAAGCTTACAACTTTACACCTATTCAAACCAAAAATCCACAAATTAATTCAAAATAATAATACCAGGAAGAGATGAGAAGCAACCCTGTAGGACCTCGGATCTATCAACTTTATCACACTTATAATAAGAGTATAAGGCACGTATAGATTGGTGACTTGATGAATATAAGTAGGTGTTTTAGAGAGAGAAAGTAGAGATATAAACAAGAGAGGATTTCATATAAAACACACACTTACACACACAAGCACACATACAAATGACTAGGTATGTGCCTTTTATACATCCATCATATACTTAATGGATGGGCTTTCTATGGGCTTGGGCTTGGACTTGGTTTATGTTTACTTCTTAATAGACTTACATAATATAACACATGACATGCTAGTTTACCAAGTCCAATGCCCAACTAGCTTAGACTATAACTATTTCTTACACACGACACACTATATTGCAAATATGAGAACGACCATCACTTTTCTATAAATCTTAAATGCTAACAATCTCCCCCTAAGGGATGGTTGTTCGAATGAAGCTCCACGTGATTAGGTCTATGTCTTCTTTGTCTTTGAACTTTGCGTGTCGTTGTAGAATAGTCTTTTGTCTTTGTTCCTTCATGCTTTGCGATCTTTGATAAATGACTTTTCTTTGTTCTTTGTTGTTGTGGTGGATATATCTGCCTTTCGTCACATCTTTGTCTTTATGGTTAGACGCCTTTCCAACATGCTCATACGTCTTTAGTCTTTGTCATACATACATTTGTTGTTCCCGTTCTTTCACTTTGATCTTTGTCACTTAACTTTGTAGATTCTTTCACATGACGTAGAATCTTTCTTTGACCTCTTCTATGCATCGATCTTTGGTGAGAACTTTCTTTGACTTTGAGATGTATGTATGAGCATGTGGAAACTAGTGTGGTGGTTGTACCTACATAAAACAGTTAGCAATAAAGCATCCGGTACTTACAGGTTAGGAATTAGAGATCGTCAACAACATAGTGTGAAGA
>LBNU01024427.1:44016-55633 GCA_014162995.1 Artemisia annua | reverse complement strand
CATGTATGTTCTTTGTGTGAATGTTCTCATATTGCTTTTCTTGTGGTTTGATCCGTGACAATCATAACCACCGACTTGTTACTTGCTTAAACAAACAAACAACACTTGAGTACAACCAAGTCTCTTGGGACGACCTTGATTTACCACTACTATACTACAATTGACTAGGGTATACTTGCCCGAATGTGTTCCTAGTTAACCGGTAATTCTTGTTTCTATAAATTTTAAAACATGGTTGGCAAAACGCACATCATATGTTTACCGAGTAAGCAAGCTGATTATCGAGTATGACCACCATTTTATCGAGTAAGCTTGATTTTTTATCAAGTAAGCTCATTTTTGGCGAGTTAGTCACTATTCCTTATCGTTTATCGAGTAAGGACTTTTCTAAGGTCAATTCTAAACGAAACTCTGCCGAAATTGACTTAGGATATCGAGTAACGAGATGGGTTTTTGAGTAAGGAAATATCAAAAGATTATTACATAAACAAAACCCTAACCTCATCGAATAACCTAATGTCTATATACCCTAAACCCTAACTTCCACCTTAACTAAACACATGAGATTATTGGTAAAACCATCTTATAGATCATGATTCATTTCCTTGTTTCATTATCATCAACACCAATATATCTCAAACCACCTCAAACCACACCACGAATTGCTTAAACGATCCTAAACAAGATTCACACTCAAATGACAACGGCTAGCATTGTATTTTTGTGACTATGGGAATAATACTTTATCACGTTTCTGGGTTTAAAGTTCATTTCAAGGGCATGTGTACTTATTTATCTCAAAGTCTAGGGGAGGATGGATGCATGACTTTCGAAGATACTTGTTTTGGCTTAAGTTAAAGATGACGAAGACTTGGTTATCTAGTTTTCATAGGTCAAGGGGTGGACGGATGAAGACCTAGTTAACTATCACTTAAAGGAGTTACGTTGTAGTGCTCAGTGTCACACAAAGATGTGGATAATCAAGAGGTGATGTACGTCTTATACTTGATGGTTGGTTGGTTGAAGAGTATAGAGTACTCAGAGATTCGATGGTGTACGAACTCTCAACACCGTTCTTAGTCACATCATTGTAGAAGATTAAGTCACATATCTAAGGGATGTTTACTTCATTTTCAAATTGGTTATATTGGGTTGTTTCTCTAGTCATTGGTCATTTACTAGCTGGTTGGAATTTGAAGAGGTCGCTTATAGGTTGAAGAGAAGAGACGAGATTGTAGAAATAAGAGAGTCATATCTTATCAGCATATTCTCACAAATTATGCTTTCATGGTCTATCTATATTGCATCAGAAGTGTAAAGTACGGGTAATTATGGCATGTACACAAAATAGTATGATGATTTCGATAAATCGCAACCATCAGGAGGGAGAAGAACATGCCAAAAGAAGTAGTGTTTCATCTCTAATACGTTGGTTGTTCGAGGGAATTGTGCTTACACTAGAACCGAAGAAGTACTAATGATGTGTACATCGGAGCGTATTACCAACCTTCTGTGCAATACTATGTGAGTTATGCTATGATGCTCCCAGAACGACAACCATGGTGCAAACTCATTAGTATCTACCTTATCCGCTGCGAGATGAGAAGAGAGTTGTCAGTTCAGGAGGGAGCAGAAGAAAGAAAAAAGGCTCAATAGTTAGGAGGGAGTAATAACCTAACTAAACCATTACAGTTGAAGTTCAGAGCTACAAAGACCTTTGCCGTCAGTGTCAAAGATCGAACGCCGAGATCGTCGGAAGAGAGAACTTCAAGTATGCCTCAATATCTAGACTACAGAGACTCTGCGCTTCAACATCATCAACATAGCTTAGTATTGTTGTAGTTTTACATTGTTAATGTATTTATAGGTCTCATTGTAACCATTCATGTGTGACGATATCTTGGAGGGAGATTGTTAGCCTTGCTATTTTATAAAAGATACCGTCACACAAAAGAAATGGACTAGATGAGAAACTACAGGGACTACTATTGTCAAGTAGGCAAACATGTAGTGTTAGGAGCCTATAAATACCCCTCATGACTCTCCATGAGGTGTGTGGGAAAGTGTGTGTAAAGTTTCATTATTGTCATTTATAACATAAACCTTTTCTCCACCTTTCTCTCTCTACTTTCTCTCTCTAGAAATAACCATGTTTATCACATATTTCGATCAACCGCGACCTCTGGAATGTGTTTCTTGGGTTCTACATTTTGGTTAAAAAATCGAGAAATATTGAAGGTTTTTAAATTAAATATTTTTATAAATAATAATAATAAGACAAAAATACACCGTTGGTCCTTAAACTTTCCACAAAACATCGCCATAGACCCTAAGTTTGCAAAGTCGTCGTGGTGCATCCAAAACTCAAGTTTTTTAGGCCGATTGCGTCCCTCGCCCCGTAATCGTTACTTCAACGTATTCTTGGTGAGGGCAAAATCGTCATTCACTGTAGCGATCTATTTTCCAGCCGTTGTAAAGTGTCCTAGTTCCCTATATTACTTTGAGTCACAATTGTATTGTTACTCATCCTCCCTAATCTTTCCCCCAAAACCTTTTCTCCTTCAACATGGTACGCTGCTGGTGTGGTAAGCAAGCTATAACAAGCACTTCGCGGACATCGGCCAACCCAGGGCGTCGATTCTATGGTTGTCCTGATGAAGTAACTGCGTTTTAAGATTTATTATATTACCTTGCTTTCACAAGTAGAAAAGTTCCTTGTAACAATGGTATGATCCTGAAATGTCATATTAATGATTAGGGGTCTTTTTTTGGGTGGATAGGATGGTATGATCCTGAAATGTGTGCTCGTTCAAGAATGATCATACTAGGCCTTTTGAGGGGGAGAAATGAGCTCGAGGAAAGATAAGAAGTTGCTCAAGGTGATGTGTGGAAGTGGTAGATTTACTTGGTGCTCAGTTGGATGTTGTTCTTGATTGTTTATGCACTTGGTTAACTTTTTAGCTTTAACGTATGATGGCCGTGTTTTGTGTTTTGTGGAAATGTAATTACTTGTTAGGCCACCGTGGTAGTGTTAGAACCTTTACCAAAACTATTATGTACTAGTATGTTTTAAGTTTAGATTATATTGAATGGTAGTAACATTGTCTCCAACAGGGATATGAATTTTTGTTCTTTTGCTGAGTTTACGTTATGGGTCTGCAGATGCTTAAGAATTTGGTTAGAATTGACTTTTAATAGTCAACATTCTTATGAAGTTTTAGTTCTGGTTAGTTTTGCTTGTATCAATTTGCAGTAGCATATTATGCAGTCATACACTTTGATATAACATACGTTGCACACAAGATACACATTATGGACACAATTAAAATTAAAAAACATAACATGGTTCTGTAGATAATGCAAATGGATATAATTCCAAATGCATAAAATTGCAGACTTTTCAAAGCATGATAATCAGAGTACATAACTTGTTCATATTTAACATAAATAAATATTGTCTAGTTCATTTAGCATAACATAAGTGACCTACGGTGAGGGCATCATTCTATCCATTAAAGCCTACTGCCTAGTCACTCTTCGGGTAGTAGGCTAGGATGAAACAGAAACTGCTTGCACATTACTTGAATGGACCTGAGATTGAGACTGTGATTGATCTTGTTGTTGGGATTGGCACTGGGATTCATCAATAGGTTGATCTTGACTCTGAGATTGAACACCTGCAATTTCACCTTCTTTGTCTGTTGCATTGCAACATCCTGAGTACCTTGATCTTGAATTCCAGATTGCACACAAGTTAACTACAACATCTTGACTTTCATCAACACCTGTACCTTCAGCTTGTTTATCTGCTGCAACTTTGTTCCATATAGGATGTGTCTTCTTTGATGCAACCTTTTGAGGCACTTGTTTACCTTTTCCCTTAGAACTTGAACTATTTTGTTTTTTAGAGCCAGTTTGACTACTTTGGGTTCCACCATAGCCAATACATGTTTTTCGGTTGTGTCCAGCAATGCCACAAACACCACACCTTACACTCTTCCAAGCCTTAGACAGTTTACCATTCTTGACAATCTCTTGAGTTTCGGGAGCTAACCTTACTCTTTTTTTACTAGTTGAGTTAGCTGCATTTGATTGAGTCTTTGGTGGAACAATAGTTGTTGGCACAGATAATTTTTCCCAATGCTCATTGCTAGTTATGGGCTAGACATTGTGTTTGTAAGTTGCTTCCCAAATGTTGAGATAGTAACAAGGATGCGCCCATGTTAAAACAACTCCTACTTGTTGTCCATTTAAAGCCATATTCTAATTGGTAGCAACAACATGTTTACATGGTAAACCTGTAATCTCCCATCTTCTGCAAGTACAAGACTTCTCTTTAACATTAACTATACATTGGTCTCCCCATGGTCCAGTTACCTAAAACTTATCTCCCCCATTCCATAAAACATTATACCTAACCGCCTCTTTCTTAATACCTTCTAACATGTGTTGTGCAGTGGGTGTTAGTGGCCCATTACTCTTCTTAATGACCATCGCAACATGCATTATCCTCTTCATACGTTATTCCCTGATGTATTCTAAGGCTGTAATAATTGGTTTGTTTATACCCTCAATTATTTTCTCATGAAACACTTGACACATGTTATTAAGTAACACATCAGAATGTGGTCGCCCTAAAACAAGACAAATAAAGTTGTATTACTTACACATTTCATACTACTTTACCATATACCACTTAAGTTACACAGTTAGATGACTTACATGAGAAATGTGACCTTGACCAATGGATTTGTGGTATCTGACTTAACCAAGCATGGGCATCTTGACTAAATGTCTTTAAAGCATCCATAGATTTCTCAAACTGTACAACAGTTGAGGTTGTTGCACATCTCCAAAGATGGCCTTTGAAGGCCCTACCTTGCCAATTAACTTTCATTTGCTCATGAATGCTTCTAAGACAAAATCTGTGCTCCGCATTTGGAAAAACTTCTCTTAATGCTGATATAATATCCTGCACAAAAACAGATATATTTACTATCTGTTTAAAAAAAGAGCAAATTCAAATCATTACTAGTTTATAGGAGTACCTTTTTCATGTCACTAACAAAAGTGAAGATTGAATTTGGCTCAAGTTCAAGATCACCAGATAAACAATGAAGAAACCAAGTCCAAGCTACTGTGTTTGCTGATTCAGCAAAAGCATAAGCTAATGGGTATATACCATTGTTGCTATCAATTCCCACAGCTGTTAGAAGTTGACCCTTCAAAGGACCATCAATTGGATAAGCATTTATCCCCAACAACTTTCTGTGACAGGCTTTAAATCCTTCCTTCGATGCACCTAAACAAACATACAGTCCCTTGAATTCTCTTGTTGGAAGAGTATCCTCAGCAGGCCGTTCCACATGAATCACAACTGTTGTATTAGGGTTCCTCTTCTACAACTCTTGAACATAATCTCTCAACATGGTGAATTGTAGCTTGAATTCCTTCCTAATGCCTCTGACTGCTATTCTGTTTGCTCTTAAAACCTTCTACATTGACACTTCAAGCTCAAATTGGTTGGTAAGCTGATTATGAACCGACTTCACAGGAATCTATGGATTGGTTTGAACCTTATATTTTATTTGCTTTGAGATAAAGTTAAGGTCAAAATGTTTGAGCGCTGATGCGTTTTAAAAGTTTTAAATTTATAATACTAATTTTACCGATTCCTTATTACTCAAAACACACGGGTAAAAGTATAACCCTCGTTTATAGTAAAGAGTTTTGGTAAGACCAGGTCGTTCCACAGGGACTGAGGTTTGCTGTTATGTATCAATTAACTAATCACGATGATTTAGAAGACTTATGCAGTTGTTTTGAAATTCAAATATGAGACAGATATGATTACTTGGATAGTTCTTATAACTTAGTGATGGCATATGATAATGATCTCAATGGCTTTTAACAAATAAGTAGTTGTTTTCGTCAAAATAACATTTCATCCGTTAACGTTTGTGATTCAAGACTTATGTCTGCTAGTATTTAAACGTGTGGTTAACAAGTATAAGTACTAGTTGCAATATTTCAAACTCTATTGTTTATTTCAATACAAAAGCGATTTCTCCTTCAATTGATCAACACACATAGACATATGTTGAAAACCATAAAATACTACCCGAATCTTTCGACCCTTTTCAAATAGTAATTATAATCAAAGAGATAAACAACGGTAATAAGTTTAGAACACAGCAAGGTCGTAACATAAACAGGAAATCAACAAGAGATCATAACCATAACCAAACACTTTATTATATTAACATATCCAAGCAACCATAANTTCTCTTTAACATTAACTATACATTGGTCTCCCCATGGTCCAGTTACCTAAAACTTATCTCCCCCATTCCATAAAACATTATACCTAACCGCCTCTTTCTTAATACCTTCTAACATGTGTTGTGCAGTGGGTGTTAGTGGCCCATTACTCTTCTTAATGACCATCGCAACATGCATTATCCTCTTCATACGTTATTCCCTGATGTATTCTAAGGCTGTAATAATTGGTTTGTTTATACCCTCAATTATTTTCTCATGAAACACTTGACACATGTTATTAAGTAACACATCAGAATGTGGTCGCCCTAAAACAAGACAAATAAAGTTGTATTACTTACACATTTCATACTACTTTACCATATACCACTTAAGTTACACAGTTAGATGACTTACATGAGAAATGTGACCTTGACCAATGGATTTGTGGTATCTGACTTAACCAAGCATGGGCATCTTGACTAAATGTCTTTAAAGCATCCATAGATTTCTCAAACTGTACAACAGTTGAGGTTGTTGCACATCTCCAAAGATGGCCTTTGAAGGCCCTACCTTGCCAATTAACTTTCATTTGCTCATGAATGCTTCTAAGACAAAATCTGTGCTCCGCATTTGGAAAAACTTCTCTTAATGCTGATATAATATCCTGCACAAAAACAGATATATTTACTATCTGTTTAAAAAAAGAGCAAATTCAAATCATTACTAGTTTATAGGAGTACCTTTTTCATGTCACTAACAAAAGTGAAGATTGAATTTGGCTCAAGTTCAAGATCACCAGATAAACAATGAAGAAACCAAGTCCAAGCTACTNGGAGTGTTGGTGTGAAAATGAGGCGAAATGAGGCTCTATTTATAGGCAGAGGTTGACTGGCCAGGTACTGAAGTACGCCGCAGATGAGTAAAAGACCGGCGTGCTTTACATAGAATGTCGGCGCTCTAGGAGATAAACAGCGGCGGCCTTCAAGAGTTTTCTTGGAGCCAAAGGGTCATTAATAGAGCTGAAGACCGGCGTGCTTGAGATATAAGATCGACGCATGGTATGTGTTAATTCATATACCTTTTCATTGCCAAATACCGACCCAAATAGACTAATAATGCTAACAAATACCAAAGAAATATGTGTTTTTGTGTTTGTGATCGTGCAGGTACGGATATTTCACAAAAGGACAAAAATCAAACGAAAACCGGCAAAACCAAGCACGAGAGTGGAAAGTCAAAGTTGGTGATCCAAAAGTCAAAATAGAGCTCAAATTGTCAAAAGTGATCCTTTAAGTTTCAAAGATGTTCAAGAATAGTCCCTGGATGAAGTTGAAGGAATTTTCACTTTTAGTCCCTGAAGATTTGTCATTTGTCAAAAATTACCCTTGAAGAATATTTTTTTGAAGACATGACAACATTGGTCCTTGAAGATTCATCATATTGCAAATTAGCCCTTGGATCAAGTTTACTAAAATGGCAGAAGGAGTCCTTGCAATTTCAGAATTTACATCTTTAGTCCTTGTCAATTTGTACCTATTAAATCTGATTTTGGTCCATGTTTAACTATTATCATAAACCCACAAAACCAAGCCCAAGATTACCACCCTTTCTCAAGCCCACTACCATTTAAACCGCAAACCCGGCCCAACCTTACCCACGGTCAAAACCCACTTATAAAAAGTCAAACAATAATAAGAAAATCACTCCCGCCCCCTTTTTACCATTTACCCAGAAATCCCCAATCCCATATGAACCCTAAATCCCACAAACCAAAATTAACCCAAGTAAAATCTAATTCACAATAATTAACCAATTATTGGTTATTCTAGAAGGCCAATCACGTGTTCAGAACATGTCAGAGAGAAGATTGGGGTGAGAATGGATAGCATGGACAAGTGGTAGATCACCATTGGACAAGCCACATCATTCTTCTGCCTTGGATTCACCTTCTAGAAAGTTTCTGACAAGGACAGAGAGTATGCACGAATGAGGACACTTGGCAGCTTGTTATTGGCCTCAACACATCATCAATTCTGATCCAAGGGTGTATATTTGATCAAGGGAGCACAAATATGATCTGAGGGTTGTAAGTAACTCAGTGAAAGCACAAGTTAGCACACGGATCGCCAGCATGGCATAAGACCCCCTCACTCTCATTTTCCTATAAATAGACTTCATTTCCTCTTAATTCTGTATGTAGTTTTAGTGTAAAGGCACTCTGCCAAAATTTACTTAGATGTTGTAATTTCCAATCAATCTCTTGTAAACCTTCATTAGTATAATAAAATTTCAGTTTTCTTTTCATAAATTGATGTACTCTTATTCAGTTTTAAGTAGTTTTTAGTGAGATTAATAATTTTAGGAGCTTAAATTCTGTTTTCTTAAGCTTCACAGAAGCTTAAGGCAGCTTTTCTAAAGCAATTTTCAATTTAACTAGTTTTCAAAAGCACAAAATATAAAAAACAGAAAAAAAATTATAAAAATATAAAAATATAAAAAAATGCTTTTAGTTACTTGAATCAGCTTGTATCTAAGCACATATTGGTTCATTTAGCCTTTGTAAGAGTTGTTGTTAACTTACATAGTTCCTTTCACTCAATCCAACAAAAGTCAAAAAGTCAACTGTATCAATGAAGATCATGAATACTGGTTAATTTGATAGTCCAATTGAAGCAGTGGAAGTCATTGGCCTATCAAAAGATAGGCTTCTTTGGAAAACCTTCTGTTCATGCTGAAGGTGATTTTGTAAGTTTCATTGTTTCATCTTCAATCTTCTAATTGAATGTTATGAGATTTTAGTTAAGATCTGTTTTGCTGTTATAATACTGTTTCATTGGTGTTATTTGATGTGATTCAGTTAGTTTTAGTGATATTTGAGATTGCTTGATCATTTGTGAAATGCTCTATTTTAATCTGTTTGGTATTTTGCATCAGCTATGTTAGATCTGTGGAATTGTTCTGTAGTAGATTTTTGCTGTTGTTAAAAGTTGATTTGAGATCTGTTCTGGTTCAGTGATTCAGAGTGTTCATTGTTTAGGTGATTTGAGAATTATATCAGTTAGTTGTAGTGTAATCAGTTAGCTTAGGGTGTGTTTGGATCAGTGATTTACCTTGTGATTTAGCTTGATTTAGGAGTTAAAACTAGTTAAGTCAGTTCATATAAGGACATATTAGAGTAGTAAAGACATAAAACTCAGTTCCTTTCTAATAAAAAGTCAAAATCTCTTTAAATGATCATTATCTGTTAACTGTTGGAACTAATTGTTTGCATAATCTTAGTTATAGCTACATAAGTAGGTATAATAGCATAATCTTCTCTCATGTTAGCTTGTAATTACATTTCTATTCAGTTTTGATCTTTTGAAATTCAATAAAGTCAATTTTTAGAAAACTTAATAAAGTCAAAGAGTTTCTTTACAGTTAAATAGAACAAACTTCTGTTGTAATTTTTAGAGATCATATTTGTTTGAAAATAAACAAAAATTGCTTTTATTTGTTACTTAGCTGCTTGTGCATCATATTCAAAAGGAATTTTATAATTTGAAGATCATTTGCTAGACTGAATTTAAGCTTAAAAAGTGGTAACTGGTTATTTTGGTGCTCTACACCAGACCAATTTGTAATTTCAGTCCACTTTCACTAGCTCAAATTTGGCTATTCATTTGAGTTTGTGATCTGAATTTTGGATATTTAGATAGCCTAAACTATAAGCTTGTAGGATTAGAGTTTAATTTAGACTTTTCAGCTTGATTGATTTGCTTCATTTGCCTCAATAGTTGCCTTTAGGACTGTTTGATTGCTTGTATGCTCAGTTTTTAGCTTTTGTTTGTTTCAGTGTGTTGTACCTTGTTATAGCTTGTACCTTTGTTTGTTTTAGCTTGTTGAAGTTGCCTTTAGTTTAGTGTGAGCTTAATAATCTGAGGTATTAGCTTGTGAACCTGTTAGAGTAGCCTTTTAGCTTGTCATTTGGGCTAACTTTATGAATTAGTGTGCAGTTTAGTTTTAGTTCAGGCCACTATTCTCAGTCTCAATTAGGTTAGTAATTGGTTGATTGTGATAGGGCTTTTGCACTTTTTAGACTCTCAGTAGGCTTAACTCACTTTTTCCCCCTTAATCTCCCAATTTGTAGCTTATCTGGTGTGCTTATTAGGTCTGTAAAGTAGGGCTTAAGGACTTGTTTTGCTGTTTTCATTTTAGGACTGCTATTGAGAATTTCAACTTGTAACCTGAGCTTGCTTATGATATTTGAGTAGTATTAGACCTGTTTAAGTGTTTTACATGGTTCTTAAGTTTCTGGCTTATCCTGGTTGTAATCTGCTTATATCAAGTGCTTATTCTAACTGCTTAATGATCAATTTGAGTATTCTGTGTGCTACTTTGGTCTGAATCTTAATTGTTAGAGCTTTACTAAGTATTTTGAACCCTCTGTGTTAGTTTCATTAAGTTTAGTTGCAAGTGCTTATTAATAAGCACTTGTAATAAGCTGTTTTTAAGCCATTAAGCACTTTTCAGCTTATTTTTCAATTTTTTTCTATTTTTCCTAGATTTCAAATAGTATTTTAGAATTCTCGTAAAAATTTACTAATTTTTCTCATTCATTTACTATTTCTTTTCATTTTTAAATAGTTTTTAGAATGTTAAATCATTTTTAGTTTCAAATTAAATCACAAAAAGACAAAAATAGTTTCTGATTTTATTTTTAATTTTCATTTTCATTTTATTAAGATTTTTAAAAAATAAATTTGTAGAATATATCTGTTGGGAATTATATTTATTGATTTGATGATACAAAACAAGAAGAATGAAACATGAAGAGCTTGAAGTGACAAGAAGGGAAACTACAAAAAGATGGAGGATTTGGAAGATTCTAGAAAAATATTTAGTTTCTTAATTATATTATAATTGTCTTTCTTGTAAACCCTAATCCTCTAGTATATAAAGAGGACATAGGTCATTAGTTTTATGGGTGCACAACTACATAATGTAGTCGACTAAAAAGGTGTGTGTGTGTCTAGGCGTCGAGTTCCTACAATGGTCGCCTAGGGTTTATTAGCGTTTTAGTTTAGATAACATGTTCTACTTGATCAAGGTAGAACATGTTAATTAGTTTGTAATCGTTAGAGAAGATAATGATAATGAAAAACCTTTGTAGGATCTAAACACACGCCTTGTGTTAGAGTGATACTTTGAGTTATATTATTAAGCACGCGGAATATACTTAACAATACTTGGAATATGAATTGTATGATGTAATGTAAGTAAGAACAGTTGTAAGTTTAACACAAAGCTTCAATATTATTGATAATAATACGAGTGATCTTGCTTATCACTAGGGTTACACCTTGAAGCTTTCTAG
>LBNU01024425.1:28111-43011 GCA_014162995.1 Artemisia annua | reverse complement strand
TTTTTTATTATTAAAGATAATTATTTAAAAGTTTTAATCCTATTGTTAATTGCTTCTTATCTATATTTTTTGTATTTATCTTCTACTTGTATTATGGATAAATATAAAATGTTACCTAATAAGAAAATAATCTTTTTTTTTAAATAATATTATTACTAAATAAGGTATGGTTTAGTTTTTTTGAAATGGAAAAGTCCCCACTTGGGGTTTTGTTTTATTATATAAAAGATTTATTTACGTATTTTTGAAATATATGGAAACCAGCATAAATGACTGTTTTGTAAACTAAAAAAACAACTGGGCATAATGTAGCTTAAAGTAGCTTAAATAGCTAGTTAACTAGTCTTGAACTTTAACATTATACATTCTTCTGTAAAGAGTCTCACATTCTAGTACTAACTTTGGATTTTCGACAGGCGTTGGTTAACTAAAGTTGCACTAAAACGAGTAGTGACCTAAAATTAGATGTAGCCCATGTTACGCCCGACATCAATGTAGGTCTGTCCTTGCGTTCTACTCCGTACATTTATTCTACTTACTTAATACTTATTTCAGACGAGATTGGGTGTTGTTGAAATTAAGTTATTACGATTTCTACCAAGTGGCACATGCATTATTCAGAAAGCCTATACTTACAGATCGAAAATTTCAAAATCTATATATTTAATCTATATAAAAGAATGTCTTACATGATGCTGCCAAAAATAATTGAGCAAAAAAGTCATTGAAGACGAAAAAAGTTTGGAATGTAAGTGTGGACACTAATAAAGAAAGCCAAAGTCATTAGTGTTGTCAGCTGTGACGATGGTCTTGGTGGGGGAGAAGTGGAAAAAAAAACATGCTTTGGCATCTCATCTTTCGATATCTTGTGCTCCAAATTATTATACTATACTCACTTCTCACGTTTATTTTTCTGAAACTAATACGAATATTATCATCTTTTAATGGAAGCAAATAATTATGTTGGTTATTTCATATATGAAAATGTAGTAAGAATGTAGAAAATGATCAAGCTCTTTATAAGATAGGTTTTTGGTCGAAATAGTTATAGTGTCTTCTATAAGAGCATAGGGTATCATGCCCTCGGTTTAAACTTTAACTCAGTATCACGTCAGCGCCACATCAGCTTTAACCTTTCACCCTTAACTCACAAAAAAACACCCCTTATCATAATTTAACCATAAGTCCATAACTCAACAACAATTTACAGAAACACCCCTTCATTTAGGGGGCAGAAATGATTTTTATTATCATTATTTTTTTTTTTAATGTTGCATGCCTTTAACGTGGCGTTAAGAGCTTAACTCACATGTTAAACCTTGACCTTAACTCACCCCATGCAATGTTAACGTGCCCTTAACATGCTCCAAGTTAAGGTTTAACTCACCTGGCATGTCAAGTGTCAACATACCGTATGCACCAAGGCTACGTAGATAAACGCTTGTAAGAACGGTTCAAGATATCAATGATCTGACTCCTTAATTTTCAAGATTTTCGGTTTTCATTTTATTGTACCTTGTTTGAGTATCACATGTATAAGAGATTTCTATGAATCAAGGTCATCACTAAAAAATTATTTTATTCATTTATGGTTGATTTGAACCAAAATCGTTATCATAGTCCTTTTGAATTTCATATTTTCCTCTCGTTTCATGAATAATTTCATATATACACATAATGTACAACGTTTTTAAATTAAAGCATGTTTAGATAAATACAAATTTTCTAAATTTAAGGAGGTTAGATATGAAATTAGCCCTAATTCTAACTTCTATTGAAAGTTATACCTTTAAATATTGATGAGAATCTTATCTTCATCTAGTATAAGTCAGTTACATGTTATCTGTGTCAGCGTGAATGGCTAGATTTAGCCGGTTCTAGTGTTCCAAGTTATTTGCTATCGTCTTGGATGAAGATAAAATAATACAAAGATAAAAGAATACAAAAAATATCATCTTCATCTAGTTTAGTGTTTTTTTAGCATATGATGTTTAATGGTTATCTTATGCATGTTCTGGCAAGATTTATTACTGTTGCTAATGATGTTTAACGGTTAGATCATTTTCATAATAGAACACCTATTTTGAAGTTATTTGTTAGTATAGTTTTACAAAGATAAAAGAATGAAAAAATAAAGAAGAAAAAAGGGAATGAGCATATGATACTTTCTGGCAATGTGCCCAAAACATGAAGATGAAAAAAAGAGAGCATTTTAATATTGCTTGTGACAGAAGAAAAGGGTATTTTGTGAGGTTAATCACGTGGGCATCCACTTTCTTTGTTGCATTTTTTATTCTTAATTCGCTCTGTTACACATGCCAATAATTTTCTATGTTATTCAAAACTAAGCTCACAAAGTTTATGAACTCTTGACGAATCAAGAATACAAATATATGAGCTTATAGAAAGGATCCTAAAAATTTATTTCCATTTGGCTATCAATCATAAGTCATAACAACACACTATGCCAGACTTCGTAAAGACTTGTCATACCTCGAAAGAAGATTGTGTGTTTTCATATAAAGTTTATCACTTTAATAGAAAAAACTCAATTAACCTATTGGAATGACTCGACTAAGAGGTTGTGGTTCAAGTGCAAAAGTTAATACTGTTTCAAATACAAAAAGAAACTCAACTAGATACAAAAGTATTAGGCTAATAGAACTTACTTGAGATCATATATTCTCCAAATTAGTTCAAAAGTTAATACTGTATGAAGACATTGGATTTGAATTATTGTCAGACATTGATCTATATATACTTAAATAAACACTTTGTAATAATTTTATATGAAAGACAAAAGTCCGGGGAGGGAATATAAGATAAGGATTTAGAGGAGGGGTTAAAGTGAAAAATAAAGAAAAAGAGCACGTGATGTTTGAATGTTGGAAACATCGGAAAGAGGAGAAGTCGTGGCCAGATATGATGATGTCAGGCCGACCCATGTGACCCAATCATCCTCCATTTTTCTATCACCTTTTTTATGTTTTTATTCTCGTTAGAGTAAATTATACCATTAGTCCTTGTTATTTAGGCACATTTTATGTTTAATCCCGTTACAAAGAAATTACTGCAAACAACCTTAACATTTGGATTTTTGCCCGTTGCTAGTTAAAAATTTTAATGACCGTTATCTGAGCTTGTTCTCCAATCACGTGCTAAGCACACAAGGTTAATATAGCATTTCGTTTTCTATCATTTTTCATCTTCAACATCAACCTCAATTTTTTATTTGTTATTATCACCATCTTTAGAGTTACTTAAACATATCATCTTATTCACTTTTTTATATCATACACACACGAAACCACACAACCCACAACCACCATCATTACCATTTACTTAAACATTAAACACATGCTAAGATACGAATTATGTGAAGACCTAACTGACTTTGAGGTTCAGTCAGTAATTAGTTGAAAGCGTCTCACAAGACTCTCTTAAAGTTAAGCCTACATTGCATGAATATTCTTAAGCCTACATTGCATGAATATTCTTGAACACACTAATGAGGAAGTTTATTTGTATTTGTTGTTGGGTTTGTGTTTGATAAAAAAGACTTGGGACATTCTTGAACATATTTTGAAAAAATGATGGCAAAAGACCAAGATGTTAAATGGCAAAAAGTGAAATTACAAAAACTACCCTCGTGTGCCCAACACGTGATTGGGGATAACGAGATTATATAATGTTAGGATTTTGGATTAGCAGCGTGCAAAAATCCAAATGTTGGGAGGCCTGCAGTAATTTTTCATAACAAGGACTAGACATGAAATCCAACTAAACAACAAGACTAACGATGTAATTTACTCTTCGTTAATATGAGATTATATTCAAGATAAAAATTGCAAACGGAGTATAAATTAAAATTCTAAACATTTGACTAATTTTATGTCTAAATTATCGTGTAAGTGATTTACTGCTTTATGAAAAAGCACATCCTTGCGTTGACACAAACAGTATTAATTTATGGTAAGTTTAGACATACAATTAGGCATGTCAATGAATTCTCATTGCAAAACCCCTAATTGATCACATGCGCAATTTTTGTAGCTTAAAATTGTAGGCGTAGTTATCGTGAAATACTCTGGCTAGTCGAATTGGAGTATTTCTTAACAAAACAAATGAACCAAAACGACTCTCACAAAGACGACGTTTGCTCTTATGTGTTTCTTAGGTCGTGATTTAAACAAACCACCGTATAGGTTTTTGCAACCAACTCTCGTTTAAATGTTAATCAATTCATCTGTTTTATAGTATCCTCTCACTCATATTGCTGTAAAATCTTCAATCTTTAGATATCAACCATCTATCATCAACACATTTCAATCACTTAACACGCGAAAAAGTATGTCATTCTAACTTAACAATAATTATCGTGTAAAAGCACTATGGAAAACTAGATATATCAGATATTTCAAAGTGACCGGTCACTCTAAAACAATAAGATAGCATCCAATAATTTATGTTTTACCAGCCATTAAGAATGATTCTTTTGAGCAACTAAAACATGTTACACCGAAGGTACCCCACTCATTACCTAAAATACTATCATTGTTGACTTGGCTGTTTGGGGTAAAAAAACGAAACTCGTTTCGTACTATAAGATACCACTTGATTCTTTCACAAATGTGGCTATCAAATGATTAATTTATCTGTGGTCTCGTACAAAGTACTGCCACTATATAAGTCCACACAATTTTGGATATACATTTATTCAAAGCCGATAACAAAAAAGAAAGGAATTTATATCTTGGGTTAAACCCATTGGGCTTATTAGCTTTGGATATAAAGAGCAGTCCTCATTATACTTTTAGCCTGCAAATACCTGTTTCGACCCACGACCCGACTTCAATAAACTCAGAACCGAACACCAGGTTATGTATTAAAACTCTATAGCTCAACACATCGACCTACTCAGTTAGGTATTAAAACTCTGTTCTTAAACGAGAAATTAAAAAACAAAAAGAAAAAACATTAAAAACTAAGAACCACAAGTTTGTATTCAGTTTCCAGTCAAACAGTTTCTGAACCGAAAATGTACTAATTTGAAACTAGAACAACATCCGTGTAGTGAGTGGTTTTGTCACAACAAACGGATGTTTTGGCCTAACACATGCTAATTCAAAATTATTTTGGAATCCGATAAGCTTAACTAGCTTACAGTATGTACAGATACACACAATATACAAAGTGTACTTTTATACTAAGATGGGGTAAAAATGCTAATAATATGACTTAGTTTACTTGCCTTTCCTTTTGTTGCTCTTTTTGGTCATGCTGTTCATGGCCTTGGTACATTTGGGACAAAACCAATCATCATCAGGAATATCATCGAGTGGTGGATCACAACAGTCGATATGAGTGCCAACACCGCATCCAATAGAACCACTTTCATCCCCGCATATCAGCATTTCTTCACCTCTATCGTGTAATCCACATACCTCACATGCTACATCATAGCTATCTGGAGTTCTAGGTCCAGTATTATCTTCTTCATCCAACCGCTTCTTTAGATTGTTATATGATCTCTCAGCCCAAACGTTTGTATCATATTGAACATGTCCATCTAGGGGATATCCAGGTTTGCATACATATTCCACCAGATAATCAGCCGCTATGCATGGTATTTCGTGACTTAAGAACTCTTGAACCCACATGTCAACATGTGGCATGCCAGGACTAACAACTGCAAAGTCAATACCGGTGTTTAGGAAGCGAGTGTATGGTGGGGATGTTGCCAGTATGGTCCCGTCTCCAGCCTTCACCGCACGCTTAAGAGTATCCTGAAAACATTAAACAAAATCAGGAACAAAGCATTTGGAAAGGGCACCCTGGTTGATCCATAAACACTTGTTGCATCAAGAATATATTTCGAGGCAATCTTCAACCAAGTTCAACCCATTTGACCTGGTCCCGGTTTAGCTAAATTTTAGTAATTTGACCCATTTGAATAAGTAAAAAACAAAGCTCGACCTCTAAGTTTTGTTGCTCCAGATAAAATGTTAGTATAATAACGAGGATAAAAGAAAACCAAAAATATACCAAAGAAGGGGCAATGCATTCCCCATATATGACAATTCGCATCCCATGAAAGGCACCATAACCAGTTTTCTCCTTCAAAAGCCGCCACTTCCTCGGAGCCTCCAAGTTAATTTGACCATCTTCACTTAGTCCATTCTTGTGCCATTCATAAGGCTCCTCTGCTAGAAATTTTCCAGCCTGGCTACTTGCTGTTAAGTAATCAGTCTTCAGAATCCACCTGCGATTGTCAAATACATTCTAAAACTTATTATTTTGAGCTATTATATATCCTATTTTTCAAGTTAGCTGTGTCAACAAACAGTAGACTGACTCATGTTACATGAAAGTATGAAACGTCTAAGTTCACAAAAGAAAAATGTATAACACAAATGTAGTTTAAATGTGAGGTTTTAATTTTATAGTACCTTCCAGACGCAGCAGCAGCAAAAAACTTCTCGGTTCTTTTAATGGGATCTGGGACAATGAAATGAGTTGCCTGGTAAGACCACTGGTGAGAAACTTTGCAAACCCTTCCTTTCAGTCGCCGGATGAGCTGTTGAAACTCCCTTCTTTGCAACGAATGTCCAGTCAATATAAACCACTTAGGCTCTGAATCTGCCTTATCAGACTTGCGAGTAACTTTCTCAGAACCTTCTGTAGCAGATTTAAGAACCTGTTTGTTATCTGTACTTCGATCATCTTCAGCAATTTCCATATTCTCTTTTTGTGCTTCCATGTCACGTGCTTTAACTGACCGACTAGAGGTTGTTTTTCCCTTCTTCTTAACAGCTTTTGTTTCAGTTACCTCTTTGACAGGAAGAGCAGGTTCTTTCTTAGTTTTACTCAACGGACGCTTATTTTTCTTTGTTTCCTTGTTTGCATCAGTATCTATATCCATCTCAGTTACTTCATCATCCTTTTTGTCGTTCCTATTCTCAAAATCATCATCCGCTGCAGCTGCAGTAATTTGTATTTTCTTCTGGGCTTCCAAAATTCGTGCTTGAACTGACCTACTAGAAGTCGGTTTTATCTTCTGGTTATCAGCAATGGTATCAGTTTCCTGTTCGACAGAAAGAGCAGCATCTTTCCTAGTTTTCCTCAAAGTAGGCTTACTGATCTTAGTTACATTCTTGTTCACATCATTCTCCATGTTCACGTCAGCGACCTTGTCAGTTCCGTCGTCGGTCTTTTTCTCAAGATGATCATCATGAACAGGAACCGCATCAGCATCAGGAACCTGCATATTCTCCTGAGCTTCCAAGTCAAATGCTGCAGCTAACCCGTCGGAAGTGGGTTTTCGCCTCTTACTAACAGGTTTTTTTCGAGCTACCTCTTTGACAGAAAGATCATTTCTTGTCTTAGCTTTACTAAGAGGACTTTTAGTTTTCTTAGTTTCCTTCTTGTTCACAACATTCTCTGTAACCAAGTCAGCATCCATCTCAGTTCCGTCATCCTTTTTTTCCTCAATCTTATGCTCGTGATCATTTACAGCATCCAACTCATTTACATCATTATTCGCTTTTTCCGCTCGATCCAGAGTTACTTCTTCCGTAAATTCAGTTTTCTCATTATTATTGTCGTTTGCAAGTTCCTTTTTTTGGGCAGCCTTCTTATTAACGTTCTCTTTTTTCTTGCCTTTTTTAGTCGAAAGACGTTTCTTTCGTCCAGATGTCTTATCACTCCCAAGATTCTCAGTATCACCAGATTTGTCCACTGGAACATTATTCTCCATAGAGATTAGGTTCCCACGTTCTGTAGAGTAACCATCTTTATCATTATTTTGGCCTACATCAACAGGATCCGCTTCTGCTATCTCTTTCATCACTATATCAACAGTGTTTGCTGGTTCACCATTGAGTCCCTCCTCGTTATCCTCTGGAGGTTCAGTTTCATCATCCATGCATAAAGACTTGTTCCCAGACATCAAGTCATCACCCACCTCCATCACAATCTCTGTAGCTGATTTGGCTTCTGGATGAACCTCTTTAAACACCTTAGAACTGGAAAGATTCTCATCAGCTGTAGAAGTTGTTGCATCAGTCTTGGGCTGGCTGCTGTTTAAATAAATGGAACCTTTCTGACTCGCAGTCTTCTTTTTATCAAGACTCTGACTAGGGGCCGAAAATTTCTTGCCAAGTAACTTCCGTTTGACAGATTTTGAATTTGTACCAGCACCTTCATCATTGTTCTCCAAGTTTGGAGTACTAGATTTTTGAAGATCGGAACTAATTGCAGAAGATGATTTCTCAAGCCCTTGCATCACATTTACAGCCACACCAATATCAGTGTTGTCCACTTTTGTAACTAAGCTGGTTTCCCTGTAGTCTTTTTGTGGTCTTTGCACCACATCAAAATCTTCGTCTTGCACAATCTCTGGGGTGGGCGTTTTGGAAACCGCCACATCACCAATTACATTTTTGCCCTTAAAGCCTGGGGACTTCCTTCCAATAGTTTTGAAAGGGATGTCTTTAGCAGGACTAGTAGCAGCACTATTATTCAGATATGATATATCAGCTGTTAGATCTTTACCCTTTAAGCCTGACGACTTCCTTCCAATAGATTTGGAAGGTGTAATTTTAGCAGGACTTTTAGCGGCACTGGTATTGATATAAGATTTATCAGCCTGAGGGTTCTTTCTTAACTCTTGACCACTTTCCACATGTGAGCTCTCTCTGATCGATAAGTCATCATCGGGACTTATTCTTTGTAGCTTGGAACTGCCACTTGGAACGTCCATTTTTCTCTTACCATAAGATGAAGCATTTTGCTCATCTTCTGGACAGTAAGCAGGATAGCTGTGAGGAGCCCCGACACCAGCTACAGTAGTTTCGTTCTGATCGTTTACTTTTTCTAACAAGGACTTAGACATATTCAAGGCCTCAATGACATTCTGCTTATTCAGTCTTTTAGCACTGCTGGTGTTGCTTGTTGTGTGTATTGTTGGAGGAGGGGTTCTCATTGGTACTTCCCTAGAGTAACTTGCTAACGTGACCTTTCTTGCTTTATTTAAAGGAGATATGCTGGCTATTGTAGAGGCAGCCATAATGTTATTTTGTGTTTGTGAACCACTAGCGGTTCCTTCAAATATATTAGATGGCCCGGTGGCATCACCAAAAACATTTCCAGTGCCCGGATGCCTACTTTTTATCTCATAGGGATTAGAGAATTGATCTGATGAACTTTTTGTAGTCGCTGACACCACATTTTCGGCGTTACTAAAGCCTCTGTGAGCACTAGTATTCGATAGGCTTCTTGGAACTTCCTGCTTTGACAACAGGGAATGATGGGGACTTGCTACTTTCCGCTCATTCTGCCTTGTAGTAGTGCCTTCTGCTTCGTCCTCAGAATCTTTGGCTTCAGCCTCCATCTCCAACTCATGACCACTGTAGTTACAAAGAAAAATGTGTTTGAATAAGTGTTGCATAAGTTCATTATATAACATGTGTGCATACACATACTATTGAAAGTGTCAACATGTCATCACGTAAAATTCAACATCTTAGAAACAATAACTAACACGAGTGCAAAAAGATGGCCTCTGAGATAGTACATAATAACCTCCGGGAAAGATCAGTAAAGGTACTGCCAAAAACATTATCTATAAAAAGAGCCAGGAACAAAGAGAGCATGATAAGCTAGAACAATGAGTGGAGTAAGCGCATCATATCCATTGTCATGTTATTTTAAGACATGCTTGCGTAGTGCCGATAATGTTGGTTAACCATATACCATAGACATACAGTAAGATAAAATATAAACGACCCAATAGCACAATCAAAACAAACACTTTGATGATAGAAAACCATGTGAGCGTTGGTTGATTTATGTTCTATTAGTATAATTTAGAGATGTACTTCTGATGATGAAATGTGGGAGCTAGAAGGACACTTGTTGCATGTAAAAAGTATAATCCACTCAAAAATGGATTTATAGTCTCACGGTCTCACCTCTTACTATAATCTTCTTCTGGCAGAATCTCCCACTTCTTTAAACTGAAAAATGAAAAGGAGAATAAAGTTTAAGAGGCTTAAACTTCATAGCAACTTAAATATGAGTGAATCACATAATACATCATCTGTAAAAAGTTAAACCAATATCTAGATAAGAGCTGGACCATAACACAAAGCGAGTAGGCAAATAAAACCCGTACCAGTCTTCTAACCATTTGTGGTTGACAAGCTTTATTCTCTTCATTCTCTTTGCTAGTTCATACTTCTCGCCTATCAAATTGATAAATAACAATTTGTAAACATAATAGTACATAAATAGATGACAAGAAAAGCTTCATGATCCTAGAATTGTGATAACCTGATGCTCTTACATAATAATAATGTCAAAGCGAACATGTATAAAAAAGTAGTAATCAGTCAAGTTAAAGTTTACGGATCAATAAAAGCGTCGTCATTCATTCAGAAAAAAGTTTACCAGATATAGAATGATGAAGAAAAACCTAGCCAACTACTTTCGAATTTAACCCAAATACCCAATACGAGAATGTCACGCACCTTCAAATTTGTAGCATATAAGATGAGTAACCGTGTCTGCTTTTAGTGGTTTCGTAAATTTTGCCCCCATCAAGTCAACCATTACCTGAAACATAGAACATAATACGATATAAACCGATCGTCTTGTTTAACAAGAATGTTTGCCAGAATAGCAATTATAAATAAGCATACCATAATGTCCTCCCTATCTTCGCGCTGGTATCCTGTTAAACATACAACTAGCGACTTTGCACCCGGAATTCCGTTCAAATCTCGAGGTGGCACGTAGATGACCTGTTCACGATACAAAATTAAACAACAATATCAACAACTTTAGGCTATAACTGGTTACTAAACCTATCAAAAATCAACAATTATGATATTATTTTACAACATATAGTAAAAGAGTGCAACCACATAAATACAAATTCACAATAGCATACTAACCGAGTCTGTCAACATGGGTCCTCCAACATCAAAACTATGATCAACCCATAACCCCGAAACTAATATCTTCCTGTCTCGTCTAGCAGCAACACAAACCGGATCATCCTAAAAACACAAAAAACACAGTATGATTAAACCCTCACACGTTATAAAAAACAAACATACAAAATAAAAAAACAAAGTAAAGGGTTAGAAAATTACATATTCAATGTTATTAACAATAACATGTGTACAATCTGCACTGTATATACCAGCATCAACCGCACCACCACTAACAAGCTTCCGTGAAACCTGTAAACATAATTAAAAATAAATAAATAAATCAATTAGTTAGCTTTGAAACAAATCAGCATTGTCGGTTATCAGCGTTAGCTCTACCATACATATTCAGTTAAAATCCTAAGTTAAAACGTGGCCAAGTCAGTGTTATCGGTTATCAACTTTTGCGTATAGCAATTAATTAACTTTCGAACCGATCAGTGTTGCCAGTTATCAACGTTTTGCGTAATTCAATACCTCCACTCTACCTTACATATTCATTTTAAGCCCTAAGATATAGTAAACATAAGTAAAAAACTGAGATCAATCAGTTAACTTTTGAACCGATTAGCATTGTCGGCTATTAATGTTTTACGCAAATTTATTACATATACTATTCAATTAAAGTCCTAAGTCCCGGGCAGGGGTATGATGTGTCTACATTCTACCCTTCCCCATACCACACTCCGGCATAATCGGGTATTGTTTGTTGTTGTAATCAACGCCATAAGATATAAAACATATTAAAAAACAAATAAATCAATTACTTAACTTGTGAGCATATCAACAATGTCGCTTGTCAACGCTTACGTAAGTCAATTAGTTAACTCTATGCCACATTAACTTAAATCCCTAACATATAAAACATAATTTATAACAAAAAAAGTTAACTTGTGAACCTATTGGCATTGTCCGTAACCAACTTTTCGCGTAAATCAATTAATTAACTCTACAGATACATATCCAATTAAACACCCTAAAATATATATAACACATATAAAACTCTAATAATAGGTTATAATTATTTAGGTATGCACAAATAAGTTTAAAAAAAAAAAAAAAAAAATGTGAAAAAGAGAACCTGAGCTCTGGTAATAGGATCGTAACCAAAGAGAACAAAACGAATTCCAGCGAAAAGTGGTTGTTGAGATTGACGGTTAAACGGCGACGTTTGATGAGATAAATCCATCGTAAAACTGAAAGGTTAATAATGATAATAATAACTAGGGTTCATGAGATGTTAAAAGTGATTTTATAAATTTGGTTTTGAAGAAGAGGGAAATGTAAAGCTTGTTGTGGAAGGATGGTGTGATTATTGACGGTGAAGGGTAAGATAGGGATTTTACTATTTTGTTTTTTGGCTTTTGATTTTTCGAGTGAGCGGGAGATATAAAATTGTTTTATTTTGGAGATCCCGCTTTTGGGTTTTGGGGACGTGGGATGGCTATTGTTCTCACACGTGACGGTTGATTAGTCTGGCCTTTTTGTTTCATTGGGCCGTATGGTGATGGGCTGTGCATCATACATACAAGCATATTAGTCATGTTACTTGTAACCCGACCCATTCCTCAACTTAAAGAACATGTTTCTCAGGCACAACTTATGGGGCGTTTGATTTGAACTTAATTGACTTAATATGAAAAAAAACTGAATTAATTAAGTCATATAAAAAATGTTTGTTTGTGACTTAATAGAGAACGATGACTGAAAATATTAACTAATAAAACTGAGGTTGTCTGCATTAAGTCATCTTTTAATTAAATATAACTTAATGAAAAAATTTAACAAACAAGCCCTTAAACTTAAAGAACGATCACGCTTGTCATAATTATCGACTTTCTTAAACTGAAAACTTAAAAGCTACAAGAATAAAAAGTTAATTGACATATTGTATGATGTTATAGTACATAAAAACATCTCTAGTAAGAGTGTTACTATGATCAACCGCGTAACATTGGTTATCTTTACCACTTGTACCTGTAAAACATCATACTCTAACCAATTACAACTTAATTTAATGCATAAACAGTTAAGAGTTCTAGGTCTGCATCAAAGATTGGTATAATGTTAGAAAATATCATTCTCTTTCGCTTCAGCCTGGCCCTCAATCTTCCCAGAGACATCATCATTAGTTCTCCTCGACTTGAACTTTTCTAGTAGACGTCGTAAGCTTTGAGGCATCAGTAACTTCAACAGCAGCAGATTTGTCAACATATGCCTCTTCATCAATTGAAATAGGGTTCACAGTCATCAACTGGCTAACATTCAAAGGCTCAAGAAACGAGAGGTTAGTTTTCTCACCAGCAGCAGCAACCCCACTCCCACTAGCCTCAGCACCCTGACGACTCCTCTTCCAAACCAAGCGCTCAGACAAAGGAACTTGGTCATCCACACCCTCCATTGCATGGTCAGCAACAAGTACTTCACCGACAGGTGGAAGAGGAGGAGGATGATTAACACCAACATCAGGGTTCACTTGAATGACTGGCTTGGACCTAACAGTTACGCCCTCATCATCAAACTCAACAAGCAACGAGGAAATACCTAGACCGCGAAAGCTAACAAAAAGGCATAATAGTGTATGAGTAAACAACTCACTCTCACCATCCCTAAGGATTACATGGACTTTCCCAAGCACCCACCGCTAGCTTAAGTTGGCCAACACCAAAACTCCAACATTGGTCTCCCATCTACATGTAACTCACCCAAACAAGTAAACAATTCTCGACCACCCGAAGGGATACCATGCAAATCATCTAGGTCGGGGGTTACACTATTACTCCACATAAGATATCGACAGGGAAAATTACATCATCAACAATGATCCACACCCAATTTTTATGCCAACCCGATAGCCCTCTAGGTCCCGATCACAATAAAACCACCCTCATAATCAAACATTCTCTCTAATGTCCACCATAACCCAACACTTTCGTAAACGAAAATTACAAAGAAAAAAGGGCAAACTGAAAGCGAGTTCAACCTAACGCATACAAGGATAAAAGTGTTAAGCCTTTTGTATCCCCGCGGATGCATTTGGGCAAAGCCAACACTATAGTGACGATACACCTCAAAATAAAGGGGATGTAACGGAAGCCTAACGTTCAATCCCGAAGGTACTCTAAATAAAACGTTGTAACATTGGGCGACGGTGGTTGGTCGGCCATTTCATGTTGTTCAGGCACTCGTGGCGAATACGGCTCAATCTACCCATGATCGCGTATAAAGTTTTTAAACTTAGAAGGTTTCACCAAGTGGGGTTGTCAGCGACATAACTATTCTCGACAAGAAACATTTAAAAACCTAAAAGGAGAAAGACACAACAAATGATTCTTTTATAAAAAAAGTGAAAAAAGCGAACTAACATTGCTTCGCCATCTTCTTTTCAAAATATTTGCAAAAAAGAAGCCTTCAAAAGTCAAAAACTATCATCGGTTTGGAGTAAGGAAACGGAGAGTTTGTAAGGGTGAATAAAAGTAAAAAACTTAAAAACGTAACTTTTTACCACTCTCACACCCTATTTATAAGAGGGTAAAAATCAATGTTAGTGGGAAACAGGTGGCGACGGCCCACTGGACCAACACACCTAAGTTACGTGTGTGTTGTTCATGACCTGATAAGGCGCGCGTTCAGTCAGTATCATGATGACGTCAAGCACAGTCGAATCGACAGGTCCGAACTCGCCGAAAAATCGAAAGGATGAATTTTGAAATCATTTCAAAAAGATTCCTTTTGCATTTTCGATGCAAAACATTTAATGCAACCTTACACTAAACACCCCATACGTCACTTGGGGAACGCGATTTACAGCTTAAGTCATCATTACAAGGAAACTCACGAGTCAATATGGGAAAGCAAATATGATACGCGGACCAAAGTCGCCTGGCATAGGAACCGGGGGGGGGG
>LBNU01024425.1:13030-27982 GCA_014162995.1 Artemisia annua | reverse complement strand
GGGGGGGGGGGGGGCTCATTTATTTCAAAGTCCAACATATCTAACTTGTACATGGATAGCTTACGAATATTAATGGCACAAGCCGACTAAACTACACGCTCGAATCAAGCCCACATACCTAAGGTTCGTGAATCAGCCTTGACAAGAACCATGTAAACCCATGTCAAGCTAGATCCGGTAACTTCTCTCAGCCCGCATAGTACATGCACATGAGACAAGTGTCCCTAACAGTCAGTAACGGTTAAAACTTACGAGTCTGACATAGCATAGTGGGGAACACACGACCAACATTATAGGAAACAGAGCACTATCCTGTATGAGCCAAGGAGGGAGGGTCACCTGTCTTCCTTGTCTGCTTCCAAGAAAATTAACATTTGGCTCCTTCGCACCCATTGACCACTCTTTAAAGGGGGTTTATTTCTAAACTCTATTTGTCTCTCTATAAATAGAAGACGCCACACACAACCTCAACAAGTTTTTACACACTTGGACAAATAATGCTTCACAACAGTCTTGTATGATTCTTGTTTAAGTGTTACCCGAGCTTCTTGATCTCAATCAATTCATCGAATTACTAATTTACACAGAAAAGCAAACAACAAAATCACTCTCATCTTATTTTTAAACCGATTTACATATATACGTAAACAGTTTGCAAAAAAGTAAACCAAGACCAACGCACAATTACATAAATAATTAAATTATCCATATAGTATCTTTTTGGTTTAGTCTTTAGCGTAACTAACACAATCAACAAATACATGTCTTCTCGAAGATTCGACTCCGAATGCATCCTAATTTTGACATTCTGAGTTTCATTTCTGCCCCTAATGAAGTATTTGTATCATTTTACTAACTGTAGTTCCCAACCACCACATTTATAGAAGTTGCAACATAAAAAGTTAAATAAGTACTTTTAGTATTTACCTTATTGATGTGAAACACCTACTCCCTCCGTCCCAAAATATAAGTCCAGTTTGACTTTTTGAATCGAACTTTGACCTTAAATATTTTTGATTGTATTACATAATACTGGATGCAAAATATATAAATGGATAGTGTTTGAAATATATTTTCATTTGTTATAATTTTCATCAAGTGATATATAATACAAAGAAAAATATTTAAAGTCAAAGTTCGATTAAAAAAATCTAATTGGACTTATATTTTGGGACGGAGGTAGTACTTTCTAATTACCAAATATTATCAACATTGTTTATATTCCGTTTTAATAAAATACCTATGCTTGCATGAATATTGTATAGTTTTTTTTTTTTTGTTTTTTTTTTTTTTTTTTTATATTATTAATATTTAATTAATAATTTTATTTATATTTTTTTATAAAATATTTTTTTTTTTTTAATTTTTTTTTTTTTTTTTTTTTTTTTTTTTTTTTTTTTTTATTTTAAAAGTGAGTAAAATTACTCATACCAAGACATAAATGAAAATACTTTAACAAATGTGCAAAACATATGAGTATTATATATAGGACATTGCATAACACAATGTGATAATTCGTCCTCACAAATAAATTATAATAATAGCCGTGCCATCAAACGACTAGAGTTTCATTTCATTTTGAAAGTAACTATCTAAATATGATATGACGAGTCACATATACAATCAAATAGCTAGTGCTTGACTGCTTGCACACCTTAAGGCTAATGAAGATTTGGTTGTCCCCGTCCTTTTGTGATAACATGGTTGTGGTGACGATCATGTTGTGGAAGAAATGAAAATAAAAAAAATGTGTTTTAATATATTGTGGAGTATATTTATATTTAAGCGATGTATGTTTTGGGTGATGAAGTTGATGATTTTATTACACTTATTTGATTGTAGAGAAAAAAATGATGCGACGTTGATGAAAACGACAAACTAACTCAAATAGTTTTGCATGTTTTAGTTGATTTTTTGGAAAGAAGTACAAGGGTAGTTTACACAAACATAGTAAACTCCAACCCCATTTCAGCAAATAAAAAAAACCCCTACCAGACTCCGACGACCGGCTTATTTCCACACAAAAAAAACCATGTGTTAGGTTTCTTAACCATAAATTCACACAATTCAATCCTTAAAACAAAATTTCACAATCTTAAAAAAAAAAAACAATTCAATCATGGGTTGGATGACAAGGTTCTTAACCGCAATTGCTTTCCTAGCAGTGGGAGTAATATTTTCACCAGAAACATTCGGATCCAAATCAGCAAAGATAACAACGTTTGTAAGACTTGCACATCTTTTATGTTTTTCAACCGCTTGGGGTGCTGCTCTTTGGGTCACTTTCATCGGTGGTATCATCATGTTCAAGTAACACCACCCACCCACCCACCTTTTTATTCATATTTCATTTTTTCATTTCAATTACTATATCAGTGTTATTATTATTGTTTTGATACTTGTAATATATAGTGATCATGATTATTATATGTTACCAGTTTACCTTAATTATAGTAAGTAACTTGTTGCGGAAGTTATCCTAGCATATCAGTTTAGGAACAATGTAACTGTAACAACCCGTCCCATATCGATATGTTTGAGCCCCTTGTTTGAGGGTGTGCGAGGTGTGTTATAAATTTGGGGCCTCAAAATTCACTTTGAACATATTATTTTTACGATATATGCTTTTATGTTCTTACGATTTGTTAAACTTTACTTTGAGAAAAACGACGATTTCAAAATAGAAATTGAAGCTATAAGAATATTTTGATTTTTTATTTTCAATAGTTGGTATTCATATATCTTTGATCGCTAATTTAGTTATGACGTAACTACTAATAATCTTCCACCAAGGTTTTTAGTTGAACGTGAAAGGGTATCCGAGTATTCCATGGTTTTCGGCTTTTTTTTGGGGGGGGGGGGTGTTACCGTAACGAACACGTATATGTGCGTTTGCTTTGTTGAATTATATGATGATTTTCGTAGGAATTATGCATATATACTTGTTATGGTTGTTTTATGCGTGTGATGAAATTTAAGAAATGAATTTGTGCAATAATATGATGATTTTGATAGGAATTTGCCGAGGCATCAGTTTGGGAATCTGCAGAGTAAGATGTTTCCAGCATACTTTATGATGGTTGGGATATGCTGTGCGGTTTCAGTTGGGTGTTTTGGATATACGCATCCATGGAAGTCGTCAGCAACTGCTGAGAAGTATCAGTTAGGGTTTTTGGTTGCAGCGTTCGTGTTTAATTTGACTAATCTGTTTGTGTTTACTCCAATGACGATTGAGGTAACTGATTTTATATTTTGTTTACATGATTGTGCTTGATTTTAATAGTTATTTTGTTTAATTGATGTTGACATTGCAGTGTGCTTTAATTAATGTTATGTAATTCTTTTTGTTTCTTTAAAATTTAAGAGTAGTTTTTAGAATTGTAAAGCGATTGATTTCTTATGCTAATCTAAAAAAATAGATTTGGTTTTGTGTATGATATTGGCGAATTAGTCAACTCATCACACTGGCTTATGTAATGGAGAATAAATACGTGGTTCAGATAGTTAGGGCTGTGGGTTTTTTGTTGCATTTCATAATCATGACTAGTGACATAGAGAATCTGAGGGGGCGGAAATTTTTTATACTAGAACTCATAATATGTGACAATCCGTTATAGCTTTAGAAATTGGAAAGGGTAAAGGGGGAGGGGGATGGCGCAATCATACTTTTTAGTTTCCTCTTGGCCATGCTAATAGTTCACGAGGGTTGCGTGATCACTGGTTTTCTTTTCAATAAACTTGTGGTTTGGTAGTATGTACTTAAAATCTGGTATGTTGGAGGCCACGTGTTTGGTGTGATATAGCGAGAAGCCATCTGTGCAGATATAGTGGGTGCTCGGAATTGCTTATTTAAAATTGATTATTTGCGCATTGCTATTTAAAGTAATCACTTGAATAAGCAACCCAAAATTGTTTATTTAAAGCAACTTCTTTGACTCACTAATAATCAGATAAGCAGTTTGGATAAGAAATTTTGAATATCTTTAATACTGCTCATCTGATGCATCAAACCACGATAAGCATTTTTAATAAGCAACTGCAATTCCAAAGAGTCAATCTAAAGGGCTCTGATATGATAATTTTGTCGATATAGATGATGAAGCAAAGACACAAGATTGAGAGGGAATCAAACATTGGAGAAGAAGTTGGGTGGACAAAGAACCAAGAGGTTGCAAAGGTGAACCCAAAGCTAGCATCAATGAACAAGAAGTTTGGAATGATTCACGGACTATCGTCTCTAGCCAACATCATGTCTTTTGGTAGTCTCGCAATGCATTCATGGTATCTTGCAGGAAAACTTGATCTCTAGACACATCATGTCATATGGCTTGTATGTTGACTTTGACAATAATGTATCAGTTTCCTCGCAATAGCTTCTCTATCACAGTTAATGCGTTGGATACCATGTGTTGATGTTACAAAATGAAGATTTCAGTGTCTTTTAGTCTGCACATTACTATGTTAATCTTGTAATCTTCAATGTTCATAACTATGGTATATTTGTCTTTGGTGTGCAATTGCTGCTAGGCGTAGAACATGACTTTTCCACTTTTATTTAGCCGTAAACCGAAACAGCAGTCATTAAGGTTGTCAATAACCATATATTTAGAAGAAAGATGACAACATGTGATTTCTCTTTGCTAAAAGTGAAGAATGAGCATAGGTTTAGTAATTGGCTTAAGATTGAACACATGAAAATAAGCTGCACCGCGGCTTAAAATGGTCTTAAGAAAACTGAGCCATACAGCAATTATTTGTTGACATGAAAACTGCATGCCTATTGGTAAGAAAACCGAGTTTGGGCAACTTTGAAGATAGAAATGCATGCCTATGGTAAGAGTATTGACTTAGTTTTCAAGATAAGGCATAGGAAATGTATGAGGACTAATTGCATGACTATTCAACCTGTCATATTTGACTAATGGTCCAACCAGGTGTTTTTATCCAGATTTTCCACCTTAATCTGTTTGGGCCAACTCTGAAATTTTGGTTAACCCGTGGACTCTTGAATCTGTTGTGGATAGATGCTTTTTCTAGAACCTAAAACTCAGGCAAACCCACGATCAAAACTTGGAACTTGTAACCCTTTTGGGGGAGGAAGCACATGCCTTGATACCGCTAGGCAATTTTTTTTGGTGGAACTTTGGATGGGTGTTGCTAGCTATCTTTTATGTGAATTGAATGGTAACATCAATTCAAACACACCATAGGCTTGGAGGAACATTAGGACTATGCCTTCTATTTCATTTTTGGTTAGGGTAAGAAATAATGATACTCAACTATTCCCCGGTGTCAGTCGCAAGTAATAACCATAGCCAATTACACAACTTAAGGTGGGCTATTGAACAATGCATTTGTCACTAGGCACGTCTAAAAATCAATAGTCATTACAAATACTAGGGCCGTAAACGAACTAAACATTCAGTGAACATTTCATGAACCGTTCGGTAAAAAGTTTGTTTATGTTCGTTTATTTATTAAATGAACGAACATGAATAATATTTTACGATCGTTTAGTTAAATGAACGAACATGAACAAAAGTCGCGTCCGTTCATTTATGTTCGTGAACGTCTGATTATGTGTTCATTTATTTATTTATGTTCGTATATCATATATTTTAATTATATAATTTTAAAGTTGTTTTGTTTAAAAGCAACACTTATAAAACAATATATTGTGCATAATTTAATAAAGTTTACATTTGTTTGTCTATGTTCATTCATGTTCGATCGTTTATGTTCGTTTAGCGTTCGTTTAGTATCTTAATAAATGAACATGAACAAGAAAATCCGTCCGTTTAAGCGTTCGTGTCCGTTTATTTGTCCGGTTAAAATTAAACGAACGAACATGAACAAGGCTCCGTTCGTATTCGTCTGGTTCGTTTACAGCCCTAACAAAAACAAAGCTACATGCTTGTATATGTGAGTGCACAGAATGCAAAAGACACAGTTGCTTGTGCACGTTGTTCATGAGTTTACAAGATTTTGGGACCACCATGAAAGTTACACATAAAAGAACCCAAGTAATAGACGTTCCAATAGAAAGGAAAAGTAACGATCAAGCAATTGTTCATCGATGTGTGCATCCAAAGTAGAAGACCATTTTTGATGGTGAGATGATATAACATAGTTTGCGTTTGTCACCAAGTCAACAACCATCGTAATGTTCCTTTAACTGTTCTAAAGATTACACCTGTGTAAGGCATTGCCAAACAGGAAAGAGCATTTTAAAGTGATCTACCATATTAAAACAAGACGTATATTTGGGACTCTCATATCACATCTATTACGCAAACATTGTATGTAACTTCTTGTAAAACAAGAGTCCTGGGACTTCTCTTTGCTTCATGAGTTTACATAAATAAATGTTAGGGAGAATTTCATCTACAAGGCCGAGTGTAATTGTCACATTTCCTTCACCTTCAATTTAGCGTCACATCAGCTTTTTATCACACCACCTAACCCACCACCTAACAGCCGTAGCGGTAACCACCTAGCTAAACACATAAAAATACATCACTTTTATAAATACACCCCACAATATATACCGCACACACTCTCACAAAGCCAAAATAATAATAAAACACCCTCTTTTCCTTGCTTTTCATTAGGTGGTCTGCACCACCTAACCAACCCAAAAATAATATGGTCTTGGCTTGCCAAAGTTACCATCCGTAATAGTGTTCACGTTTGAAGGATGCCTTCACCTCACCTTCACTCGTTACCATTACACATGGCCTAAGGGGTGAATGCCATATCTTGGTCTCACTGACTAATCCGGTTACCAACATGCCATATGTAAATGACAATGTGCGCTTTGGGAGCAAAGAAGGTGATATTAGGACTCGAACTTGAAGCATCGCCCATGGATTGCAAGTGCCAATCAGGCAAACACATGTGAGCTACTTGATTACGTGTATGTAATATCATAATTCTTTTAGGATTGATGACAAGTGTATAAATAAAACATGTGGCTTCGGGAATTTGAAATGAAACTTACGAAACTACTGCTTCGATAAATGTCCTTGTTAGAAAGATACTAAGCATAACAATTTTTTTCCCGAGCTAATTTTATCTGCATCGAGTTGTTGATATAAGGAATATGGAGTAAGTTAGACAAAATGATCTTACTTTTTCGCTCAATAATAGTAATGCCTTATTTCGTAATCTCGCTTAGGTACGTGGAGTAGGGATCCAGTGAGAAGTAAATTAGAATAAGAAGTGACCAAAATCACGCATTTGAGATATAACGACTTGCATTAGATGCATTTCTATTCATAAGATGCAACATCTTGAGTTTCAAAAGTTAATTTGATGTAAGGCTGCTCATCGGGTGAAAACCGGACCGAGACCGAATCCGGCAAAAAACCTAGACCGAGACCGGACCGAATGTGGTCGGTCCGGTCTCGGTCCAAATAGGCTAAATGTCCGGTTTTTAAGCCGGACCAGACCGGACCGAACCGGACCAAGACCGAAATTATGAAAAACTCTAGACCGAGACCGGACCGAATGTGGTCAGTCCGGTCTCGGTCCGGTCCGGTCGATTTTGTCGGTCGGTCCGGTTCATCCGGTCCGTTTGCTCACCCCTAATTTGATGTATAGATGATGCAATTTGATTTTCATGATTTCAGCACGTGCAGAGGAACAAAAAACAAGAGAAATCATGAAATGCATTTAATACGTATATGCATCTGATTAAAAGCGAGAAAACACACTATGGTGCGTTATAATGCATATAAGATTATAGGATGCATCTAATTTAGGTCGGTGCATTTCGAATTTACGGTTATAGTTCTTTTTATTCATTCTTATTTTAAGTAATCTTCTTATTTGATCCTAACTCTAGGCACGTGTACTAAAAAATCGAAACCGCAAAAGAGTTGAAAGAGCAAATTTGCTAATATAAAATATCTCAAAAAAGTTATTTTGACAAGAATCTTTTAATTCACCTTTATTTGCCACTAAATATTTATGGGTCCGACTTGGCATGATATATGTAGCATCTTGTCGAACCGAAATATCTAAATGATGTCGATTAAATTGACAGTTACATTCTCTATGTTACTAGGTTTTATATTTGGATTATAAGTTTATTACGTTTCTTAAATCAATTTAAAACTCTTCTTATGTCTTTTTTGGCATGAACAAATATAAAACCATACGATGAAAATTGACCAATTTGATTTCAATATTTATACATTTTAAACACAGTAATGCTTATATACGGGAACTAGTTATAATGCCCACGCACGCGCGGGTTTTTTTTTAAAAATTTTTGAATGATATATTTTTATTTATTAAAAAACAAATAATTTAATTTTTATTTTGTTTGATTTATGATTTTTAATTGTAGTTTTTTATGATTAAAGATAATCATTTAAATCTTATCTATATTTTTTGTATTTATCTTCTACTTGTATAGTATATCAACAAAACGAATTTAAAAACTTATAAATTAAATAATAATTAACATATTACCTAATAAGGAAATATTGTTTTTTTTTTCAAAATGACAAAGTACCCACTAGGGGTTTTGTTTTATTATATAAGAGATTCATTTAAAGGCTTAATTTACATTGCATGTATTGCGTTAAAGTCGTCTAATTCTTTAAGGAAATTACCAAAACAAACACTTCTCCTACTCAATTACAAAAATAAACACTTTCAAATTACTTTACCAAAATCTACATTTCGAGCAAATGGTATTGACCTGCTCTCCCCTTTTGCTCGCCCCTTGGACTGTGACTGACAGTGAAAATGTAAGAGTGTACAACATGGATAACACTATAAACTGGTAATTTCATGTGGACCATCACTTATCTGTACACCTTGAATCCATTGGGACTTACACTATAAACTATGCTTATATACAACATAGACACATCCATTGAGACTTGAATCCAGAAACTCATGTTTGGTAAAAACAACTATGCTTATATACAACATAGACACATCCATGTGGGTTCGTTTCTTAAGGACTTTCAACACAGCGAGCAACTATCCTTTGCTCTCCCTTTTTGTTCTCCCCTTTTGCTAAAAGACAATCAAGTTGGCGAGAAACACTTGCTCTCCACCATTGCTCGCCACCCTTTCTCGTCAATTTAAAAGGACATTGAAAATGAAGTGGTGCTACAAGACAATGGAGTTGGCGAGAAACACTTGCTCTCCACCATTTCTCGTCAATTTCAAATGATGTGGTGCTACAAGACGACAATGGACATGGCGAGAAACACTTGCTCTCCCCCTCACTTTGCTCGCTTAGTAGATTTCTGTAACATTATTTTCGATGGTCCATTTTCGTAAACTACTTTCGTATAAGTCTATAAATTTTCTTCTAATTCTTTTGTCGCAAATGTCCATCTCATAGACTTTATAATGCACTGTGATTGTAGTTACACAATGGTGGTGGTTGTTTTTTTTTTTTTTTGTGCAAAGCATTTGTTTTTATGATTGCTTCTAGGTTTTTTTGTTAAGAGTTTATAACTAAATTAATATGTTTTTTCTATGAAATATCATGTCACTGTACTCGCGCATGTTTGGGAAGAAGCAAAAAAAGAGCTCGAGTAAAAGTAAATAAGAACATCAAATAGACATAACATTGAAATTTCAAAGAAAGGACTTAACGAAATGTTCTTCTCGTTAAGTCATCAAGTACCCATAAATCACATTTGGCAAAGTTTAGTGGCAAATACAGGCTCATTTAATTATTTTAGTGACAAACAAGGGTAGATAAAAATAAATAAATAAATAAATAAAAAATAATAATAAAAAAAATAAAAATAAATAAATAAATAAATAAATAAAAGAGGATGGCAAAATAACTATTTTCATATGTTTTGAATGGCAAAACCCTTTTTAACCTTTTTATAAGTGGGTCAATGTCATTGTACGTATGTATATTTTGGTCCATTTTGATTTCTATGATGTTGGCATTATTCTCCGAACTTTCCTTGTTGCTAGGTGTCGTGGTCCTACACATGTGTGTCTAACAGCGTATTGTGGATCATACCAAAAGGTGTAAAGGACGTGTAAATATCGTATCCCACTTGGAAACAGGCTAAGCCCAAGGGCACAAAATGAGACTCAAACAACTTGTGTATATCCAAAGCTGACTCTATAGAAGCCAAGTGGGTCAAAATGATCACGGCAACGGAAATGTAAAATGCCAAAATGAAGAACATAAGATTGACGTGTTATCTAAAAGTATATGACTCACATATATAACCCTCCGGGACGGAATTACTCTTGGGGTCACAAGACATTAATGAATTTTTGCAGTGTAATGTTAATTTTTCTAAAAACGCTCAACTTTTATTAAATGCATCCGGCCCAGAAAATCGTGTTTATAGACTGGCTAGTTTTTCTTAAATACACAAGGTTAATTTTGATATTTGTTTGAACTCTGTTAAAATCGTGTTTATAGACTCACTAGTTCTTAAATACACCCGGTCAATTTCGATATTTGTTTGATAACCACGCTAACAAGTCTATTATTGAAAAAAACAACTAAAGGGCTAACATTACACGGGACTTGCACCAAACTAGACAAAATCCTCGATGTACACCAACATTATCTTCCATTTCATGACATACTGACATGTGTTGTGTAATACCTTTGTTGTTGCGCAAAATCACTTTTGTATCGCGGAAAAACAGTTTTGTCACCTTAAAGATGAACACCATGCCAAACATTAAATTTCATCAAAAGTCAATAAGCAACTTTACAACAAGGATATTTTGCAGACATATGTCGTGAATGGATGGTCATGGTCACAGAGTCATAAAGTTATGGTCGAGGGGCAAACTTTGATAATTTTTTAAAACTATCCTACAAATTGGTTCGTTAGAGGGGCAAATTTCAAAAATAACGACATATTTTAGAAAAGTTACACTACATTTTTTTTTAGCTAGGGAGGCACGTGCCCCCACCCTGCCACCCTCCAGACTCCGCCACTGATTATGGCGCATTGGCGTGTACAAAGGGTTTTGTGACTTTATCCAAATTGGTCTAGTCGTATCTACTTTTTTACCCTTTGCTGATTTACCCTATAAACTAGCGAAATATCCATACATCACTGACCCGGCAATTTTAATTTCTTTCCGGGGCCTTTTGGCGCTCTCATCACTACCTTTCTTGACAAGTATTTTCAGTTAATGTGGTTGGGACTTATTTCTAGGCTACCCCAACTAGTTTGGTACTAAAGTCTTGGTTGTTGGCCTTTTGGCGCTGTACGACTCCTGAACCATACGGTTGCTTGACCATGAAGACAAGGTGATAGCATTATTAATCAGTCAAATATCAATATAGCAGCTTCCGTGATTTGCTAACATTTGCCAAGAAGATGGCTTGTTAGAATGAACCAAGGGTCCAGACCATGACCTCTATTTTGTCACCTTCATCCACCTAATGGTCCTTATCGCGTTTCAATGAAAACTTAAATCAACAAGTAATTCACATCTAAACCACGCTGACATTTATGTGACGCTGGTGACATTTCCTCTCAACATCTACCAACTGAATTTGTTGCACTTACGCTACAAATATCTAATCGACACACTATATGTCATTATACTATATTCGTATAAGCAAACGACTCCATTTAACACTTAATACGACAAACAAAATAAACAAATGAATATATCTAAAATCGTATATTTACTTTCATTTTCATTTACTAAATATTCCCGTATGGCATATAGCAAGGGACAATCAATATCAATCAATAAAGAATATTCATGATTCATCTACAGTCTACCCATACTTTAAACGGATCGAATCACATTGCATGCCTCCACAAATAACAATCTTGCAGGGAGCAATAGTATAACTAGCATATGCATATGATCAGATGCAACCAACCTCGTGAATCTTTTCAGAGATTCGGTTCCATTCTCTATCACACCTCTGAAACGGACATGAGTTTGACCTGGTCCCATATGACTCCTGCTACTGCCACGTGGTGCAACCAAGGGCCACCAAGCACGTCGGCGATGTTCTCGCCTAGCTTTTCTTAGGCGGTTAAGATCTTGACGGATCACACTTTTGATTGATAGCAGGTATGATTCCATATCGTGGTCCCTCTGAATTGCTCCAGTTGAACCATATGCTGCCCGGTCACTCAAGATCTCTAACGGATGAGGTGTGTTTAAGAACACCGACTGTGCAGCTCTCATTTGCTTTTCGGCCTCTATGACATCCGATACCGGTGAGGTCAAAAAATACAGACCACTACCAGATGGAAGAAGATCATGACTTGGTGAAAATTTCGCATCTGGCTGAAGAATCAAGAACTCGCCCATTGGAGCATACAACAGATTCTGCCACATAGTTGGAATAAACAATAAGTCACTATAATTAAAAAGTTTTATAAGATGACGAGTTAAAAAAAATGACTAAAAAAGGGACGCACAAACATCTTTTCATGACTTGTACAATAAATAGTCCACCAACTAAAATAGGAGATATGAAAAAGTATATTCAAATTTAATGCAAAATAGAACTTGAAGAATCCTAACAAAAACATAGGGAAAATGGAGCGTTTTTATACCTGATTATTGAGACATGGGTGATTTCGAAAATTGCCATTAACTGCCTTGAGAAGCTCAGCCACACGACCTGGATATCTGCAAGAAAAAGCTCGGGGTACGATGTCACGATGCATTGTGATTGCTTGTAGATGACTTCTTGGTAACCCGAGCTTATGAAGCAGACGGTCTCCTCCACACATAACTGAGGGAGCTCCAAACGTTATAACAGGAAGTAATGAAGAACGAGGGACTTGATCTCTTATTAGCAACATAAGATTTACAAGCAACGCTAAGCTTCCTCCAAGTGAATGCCCAGTGAAACGCAGCTTCGCACGATCACCATAATGTTCAATGTGTGCAAGGATTTCAGGCAGCATTTGCTCAAAGATTCCTTTAGCAGCCTCGTATATACCCCTATGCACAATCACATCCAGTCCCTGAAAATGAAACTATTATAATCAAGTACATATAATATTATACTCGTAAGAGATATAATTCAGGCAAAAATTTTAAGCAAATTTACCTCAAATTCAATAGGCTCAAAAAGCAGGTTAGCTTGCCATGATGCAAGTGATTCAGAGCCCTGAATGACAAAGTATCTCGTGCTCTTTTCTTCATCATCACATATGTACCATTCACAAGGAGAAGAATGCATCGAGTTCAGATCATCTGCAACAGCTTGTTTCACTTCTTCCTTAGCAGCAACAACAGCAGTCACCGAATCAGTGGTCGCCATTAATGACGCAACCTCTGCTTTTGTCATACTTCCTGATTTAGCCTCACCGCCATCATTTTCCGAAGACTTTAAAGGAATAATGCTCATGGTTTGCGAATGCAGATAAGAAGCAGCAGAGGCAGCAATATGATAAGCTGCAGAAGCACTTATGAGATTGCCACCACGCTTCTCCCCATCGTTTTCAACCATTTGTTTGCCTTGTTCTACTTTTTCATCTTCTTGAATCTCTTCAGAGACTATTTCTTTTGCGGATTTTGACGTCTGATCCTCCTTCTTTTCGGTGTCCTCTCCTCCTTCCTGGACACCCTCTAGTTCCTTTTCTTTCTCGGCTTTTGCAGCCAGTTGGGCTTTCTTTTCTATCGACGAAGTAACAAATCGTAGTGTATAACGTTTTAGAAGATTCCCAGCCTACACACACAAAAAAACAAACATCACAATTTAATTCATGTATTTTTCACCAATCAAGCACTCTTACTATTCTAAACACAATTCAAGCACTATATTTAACCTTAAACAACTCTTAGGTACCCAAATACCAATCTACATTGCAACTGATCATTAAAAAAACCATCTTTTTCATCTAAATAACCCCAAACATGATTCAATAACCATAATTCGATACAAAAACATAAAAACTTAAATCTAATCATCCTCAAGATCCAATCTTTTTTCACATAACCTTCATTAAGTCATTTCAACAAACATACGGGAGTGCTCATTTTAGCTTATTTTCCATTTTAAAGTCATAATAAACCCACAAGTCGGAAAAGAAAAATAAAAAATTCGGACTTATGAAGAACAAGTGGATGTTTGTTTAAGCAAATTTTGGGCTTATGAGCTTATTTGACCCGCTTATAATTCATAAACCCTTTTTTTGGCTTACTTTCCAGCTTATAGGCTTATTATTCATATTTAAGTTAAAAAATAAGCCGGAAAAAAATAAGCTTAACAAACACCACCTAGAGACTTAACCAGTTAATCTGCATAAAATTCCATAACACAACAAAGCAAATAATCAAGATATATATATAAAAAAAAAAAAAGGCAGTACCTTAATTTTGGGAATGGAATAAGCTAAACTGCCTAAATAAGACATTTGCGCATACAATCTTGCTTCAGCCAAGGACACCCTTTTCAGCAGTTTCGAAAACGAATCTCTATCAAATTCAATTTCCTCACTTTCATCATCATCTACTCTACATGCATCACATTCAGACTCTTCTTCTTCTTCTTCATTAACATATTCATCATTTATTAATTTATCATCATCATCATCATCATTTTTATTATTAATATTATCATTATCATTATTATTATCATTCCATCTTGATCTAACATGCAATATCTTCAACACCCAGTTATCATTTCTGACGTCATCATTAATTATTTCTTCCTCGTTTTGATGAACGGAGACGGTGTTGTCCACCGCTACGGCGTTCCGGTTGCCGGAAAAGAATGACGTCAGCGGGAACTTTAGGTTGAACCCCCACGGTGACCCGGAGATTGATGGCTTGTTATTGTTATTATCAGGTGAGATTGAGCTTGCTGACGTCATGCTCCGGTTGACGGTGGTTGTTGTGATTTGTGATGTCGTGGGTTTACGGATTTCGGTGATTCCGAGGAACCCGGATTTAAAATAAATGGAATCCATTGATGGATTGTTTTTTTTTTTTTTTTTTTTTTTTTTT
>LBNU01024424.1:981-11118 GCA_014162995.1 Artemisia annua | reverse complement strand
TGATTTCGATAACACTTATTGAGAGATTTCGATAATTTATAAAGAGATCTCGATAACTAAGTTATGAGGTTTCTCGATAACTTATCGAGGGATCTCGATAAATGTTCTCGATAAAAATCACTTTTCGAAAATTCTTATACAAGAATTTTCGAGAACTCATGTAGACATACGTTTGTGATATTTTGTTGATTCCTTGTGTGAACCTGAAGCAAATAAGCACATAATCAATGTTAAGAACATAAATGTCAAACATATGCATGATTTCGATAATTCGTATAAACCCTAAACTATCTAGATCATACGTTAGATGGATTCATGCTGTTTAATCAATTAATACATACAATTAAAGCATATACAAACAGGATATGATCATTGAATTAGAACAAACAACAACACTTTGAAAACACCCAAATCAACGAATCCTCAAGAACATCTAGATCATGCAAAACACGTAATTGAAACAATTCAAGCACATACACATGTTCTAATACTACTAACACACATATCCCACCAATAATATCCAACAAAACATCACAATTTCTCATAAACCCAATTTAGCGAGAACCTATGATCATCGAAATCCAATAATTCATGTTAAAGGTTATGATTAGAGCATTCTATTATGATAAACACATTTAAAAGAACAAAAGCCCTATGTTTAATCAATCTACCCAACACGAATTGGTGATTTCTATAGCTTAACGCAAACCCTAGAACTCGAAATCAAAGCCACGCAAAATCTAACCATTAACTTTTTGATTCCATGAAAAACCTATGTTAGAATAACGTAAAGATCATGAAATAACTTACGGTTTGAAGATTCAAAGGATGGATTTGCAGATTGATTTTAAGCCGTGTGATGTTTTGAGAGAAAAGTATATTTTAGTTTTTGATAATTATGAAAAACGGGGGGGTGAATAGTTTGGGTGAGAAATTTTGAAACTTTCACAATTTGGCAGATTTAGTCCCTTAACTACATGTTTTCTATAATAAGTCCTAATGAAAAGTCTAAACGGTGAACTTAGCGACTTATGGCAATAATAACTTCTAAGGCATAACCTAATAAGAAGAAATGTCAAACTTAATTGACATAAATGTATTCCGTGAAATACCACCAAAATTAAAAGCAAAAAGAGTCATTTAATGCAAGTGCACGTCTTTTGAGTAAATTTGAGAAATTTTGACGACCATTCTCCCCCTCAACATTTGGTCGTAAAAATATGGAAAATTTTGAGAGACCAAAGTGTTGAACGAGATCGTGTGCTTGCATTTGTGAACAAAATGAAATAAAATACGAAACGAAATTAAAGAAAATCTTTTTGTTGTTTTTATGGTTTTACAATTTTTTCTTTTTGTTTTTGAATAAATATTTACAAAAGATATTTTTGGTGTTTGACTCCATTAATTGTTTTCCAGAAGAGTTTTTAAATCATCTGGAGTCAAACAACGCATACCAATTCGGTGAACGAGTTCAGTAAACCTAGCCGGTGGTAAAGGTTTAGTGAACAAGTCTGCCAATTGGTATTCTGTACCCACGAAGTATAACTCTACTGTACCCTTCTCGACATGCTCCTTGATGAAATGATATCGGAGATCGATGTGCTTAGACTTGGAATGTAGAACCGTGTTGCAGGAAATAGCAATGGCACTTTTTGAGTCACAGTACATCGGAATCTTCTCGAATGAGTAGCCATAGTCCATCAGCTGCGTACGCATCCAAATGATTTGAGCACAGCAGGCAGCCATAGCCACATATTCTGATTCAGTAGATGAGAGTGAAGTGCAGTCCTGCTTCTTAGATTGCCAAGACACAAGCTTGTCTCCAAGAAACTGTAAACCACCAGAAGTACTTTTTCGTGTATCCATACACCCTGCATGATCAGCGTCTGAAAAAGCAATTAGTTCAAAACCAGAATCCTTCGGATACCAGATCCCCATGTGAATGGTTCCTTTCACGTATCGAAGGATTCGTTTAGCCTCATTGAGGTGACGTTCAGTAGGACGCGACTGATAGCGAGAGCACATAAACACAGCAAATACAATATCCGGTCTGCTAGCGGTTAGATACATGAGCGACCCAATAATACTTCGGTATTTTGTGGGGTCTACCATTTTCCCATGTAAATCCGCATCTAACTTAGTGGTGTTTGACATTGGGGTATTGTATGTGTCACAACTGGTCATTCCATGTTTCTTTATTATTTCAAGAGCATATTTTGATTGACTTAGGAAAATACCACGGGGAGATTGATGAACTTGTAATCCTAGAAAGAACGTAAGTTCACCCATCATTGACATTTCAAAGTTTAGTTTCATTAATTTTGCAAAAGCATTAGAATACTTTTTGTTAGTAGATGCAAAAATAATGTCGTCTACGTAAATTTGTACGATTAAAACGTCTTCCCCGTGTCTTTGGATAAATAAAGTTGGATCTATCAAACCTTTGGTAAAACCATTAGCAAGTAAGAAAGCAGTAAGTTTGTCATACCATGCCCTGGGGGCTTGTTTGAGACCGTAAAGAGCCTTCTTAAGTCGATAGACATGGTTCGGGTGCTCTGGGTCCACAAATCCTTCCGGTTGGCTGACGTATACCTCCTCACGTAACTGACCATTCAAAAATGCTGTTTTGACGTCCATTTGGTACACGATCATGTTTTTGTGAGCAGCGTATGCCAGAAAGATCCGTACAGCTTCAAGTCTAGCCACGGGTGCGAAAGATTCTTCAAAGTCGATTCCTTCCTCCTGACTATAACCTTTAGCTACCAATCGGGATTTGTTGCGTATGACATTACCTTCTGCGTCCAACTTATTTTTCCATATCCATTTAAGTCCAATCACATAAACTCCATCCGGTCTTTCAACTAATTCCCAGACTTCTAGTCTCTTGAATTGGTCGAATTCTTCTTGCATAGACTCAATCCAATTATCATGTGTCATTGCTTCCTTGATGCTTTTTGGTTCGGCATGAGAGATGGTGAGTGCATACATGCAGTGTTCGGCATCGGAGTGAAGTTTCTGTCGAGTCATCACTGGAGCTTGGGGATTACCAATAATGTTGACAATTGGGTGATCACGTGTCCAATGATGTGTTGAAGGGTGAGGGTTATGGAACTGCTGCACATTAGTCGATTCCAAGTCCCGTGTTGACGACTCTGGAATATCAGAAAGGTTGGGAGTCGGTGCAAACGGATTAAAGAATGCGTTGGGATCGTAATTTGCAAGTTCGGGTACTTCTTGTTGATTCAGATCTTCAGGTGCATTGTATGAGTTGGAGTCTGTCTGTTCATCTGCTGTTGGTGAATCTGTTGGAGGTGCATCAGTTTCTACGGTAGTTGTAGTAACGGGTGTATCAGGCACTGGAATAGTGGCAGTTTGAGCAGCGGAATCGATGGATACATTTTGTGCACGATTCTCAAAAGAGTCATCAAACAGTGGAGTGAACAATGTTTCCAATTCTTGACGGGTTAAAGGTAAAGGTGCATCTGAACGATCTGGGAAATTTAAACGGTTATGTTCGGGTCCTAAGCTGTTGCGCTCAGAAGCCATATCAGTGAGCTCATCAAAATTAGCGTGTATAGTCTCTTGAATCTCTCTGGTCCGACGGTTGTATATCTGAAACCCCTTATAATTCTCACAGTAGCCAATAAAGATTCCTACATCAGCCTTAGCTTTAAGCTTTCCAAAGTCATCACGATCGTTGTTCGGGTAACATAGTGCACCAAAGACATGAAGGTGTTGAATATTGGGCTTACGTTTGTGGACAAGTTCATATGGTGTGCGATTATGTCGTTTGTTGATCATACATCGATTCTGGGTATAACATGCGGTTGATACGGCCTCTGCCCAAAGATAGTCTGGTAGTTGTGCATTGATCAGCATTGTGCGGGCGGCTTCCACTAAAGTACGGTTTCGTCTTTCGACCACGCCATTTTATTCGGGAGTGCGAGCAATAGATGTTTGATGAAAAATACCTACCTTCTCAAAATAATCCCGAAGGATTTGATTCTTAAATTCAGTTCCATTGTCTGTTCTGACGATTCTGACGGTGTTTCTAAGCTGAACTTGAATTTTGGTGAGAAAAGTGACTATCATGGATGGAGCTTGGTCTTTAGTACGAAGAAAGTAGACCCAAGTCCATTTTGAGAAGTCGTCTACTATGACAAGAATGTAACGTTTCCCGTTGATCGTTTGTACTCTCATTGGTCCGCACAAATCCATATGTAATAGCTGAAGAACATGATTCGTACTGGGTTCTTGTTTTGAAGCAAGATGTGCACGTTTGCTCTTCCCTTGTTCATAAGCAGGACAAAGGTGCTCTTTAGCGTATCTGAATCTGGGGAGTCCTTCAACCAATTTGTGTCGAGCCAGATCAGTCATGGTTTTGAAGTTGAGATGTGACATTCGTTTATGCCATAACCAGGATTTTGTAGATTCGGCCTTAGAGAGTAAGCAGATGGGAGAGGAAGCAATCATATCAGACATTGAAATGGTATAAAGACTGTTGCTACGAGTGCCGGACATTAGATCGTTCCCTTGTAGATCACGTACGAAACAAGTTTTCTCCCTGAATGCAACTTCTAAGTCACCGTCACAAAACTGACTGACTGAAAAGAGATTGTGACCAAGACCTTCAACATAGTGTACACGGCTGATTTCAATATTCCCACTGACATAATCTCCATACCCCATAATAGCAGCGAAGTGATCATTCCCGAATCTGACAGTACCAATGAACTTTGATACAAAGTTTCTTAACAGTTTGAGATCGCCTGTCATATGTTGGGTACATCCACTATCAACAATCCAGAGAATGATTTGCACCACCTGCATCACACGAAGGAGACGACGATGGCACAATGGTAAGGGTGGAACCCGATGAAGTAGTGGGTTCCGGTTGGTTAGAAACACATGATATAACAACTTTAGGAATCCAAGCAAAATTATGCATCTTAGTTAACCAACGCTGCCACTTCCAACTAGATTGCGCTTTCTTCTTAGTGAATTCGCTAAGTGAAGGCAAGTTCTTAGGATTGCTGGGCTTAACTACAGGGGTAGCAACTACATCCTCAGAAACTACAGGGGGCGTTAATCCTAGCTTAGATTTGGAAGCAGTAGTGGGCCTAGATTTTTTGCCTTTTGTAAGTTTCTTAAGACGTGTTAAAAGAGAAGTAGCAACACACTTAGAGTGATCACCAGATAGCATAGATTTACGACAAAACACACAAGATGCATTAAACGATAAAGAAGTACGAGATACATCATTCGTTACAGACAGATTCGGATTACAAGTTGCCAAATCACAATCTAAATCTATAGTAACATGATTATTATTCAAATTCCTAGGGTGAGCTTCTACTTCCATAGCTGTTAAGTTCTCTCTCTTACGTCGCAAATTCCTATTCTTCTTTTTCTCTTTTTGGTGCTTGGATCTGCTAACACTAGGAGGGATAACTAGTCCTGGAGAGGTGGAAGAACTCATGTTAGAATTATGAATAGCTGTATCGTTACTAGTGTTATTTGTCCTATGTTTTTCTGGTGCAACAATCTTAGTATTTGCAGACTTTTTCTTTTCAAGATTTTTAGTTTTCTCCTTCTATTCAATAATGATGTGCGTTTTGTCCTGAATTGTGCTGTCAAGCTTTCGGTTTAAATAGAAATATTCATCTCGACTCTTTTGCCAAAAATCTGTTACTTCTTGCAATTCAGCAATCTCTTTTTCATATTTAGAAATTTGACTTTTATGTTCCTCATTTTCATTTGAAAAAGATGTCGAAGTTTTAAGATTTTGCAATTCAAGTTCAAAAACAAGACTTTGGTTTTGACACCATTCTAGTTTTTTGTTGAGTTGAAAGATTTCATCTGAAAGTTTTTTCTGCACATCATCATTTTGTTGTCGGAGACTCATGTTCTCATTTTTTAATGTCTCAACTGTTTTATTCAACAACCCAATATCATCACAGTGTTCAGAAACAAGCATATCAGTACCACATTCATAAAGAGAATTCATTACAACAGATATAATATCATAATTGAGGACACGTTCCATGAGACGATCATTTTCATTTTGCAAAAACTGATTTTGACGTTGATAAAATGAAATTGAGTTTTCAGTTTCTTGAAAAATATCCATCATTGAAGATACTTCTTTTTGAAGATCCTGTTCCCAGAGTTCAGCACATAATCGTAGATGTTGAACGTGAGGTAAAAATTGTTTTTGAAACACCTCTCGCCGTTCACGCTCATGAGGAGCAGTAAATGTGAAAACAGTGATTTCTGAATTACGATCAACAGCATCTTGTAAAAATTCAATATCTTCCATAAACGTTTGGAAATACCGAAGTATCTTGTACATTTTAGGAAGAGGTTGAACATTTTCTGGTTTAGTTAAAAGACCATTGTTTTGAACTACTGGTATGAGAGAAGCTTTATAAGAAGGAAGATCTTCTGGTAATATAAAATAAGGTTGTTCAACATTCTCTTTTTGAGGTGTAAAAGTTTCATTAATAGAAGGCATGTTTGAGTAATCAAAAGGTTTGTTGTAATCAACATTTTCCATTTTAGATCGAGTCTCGTCCTCTATTTCCAATTCTTCGTCACGATCATAAACAACAGCACGAATAACAGTGTCATCAAAGAAATGGTTTGCACTATATATCTTCGGAATCTCGGTGAGTGCTTTGTTTAAAAAACTGGGTGATTCACTACCAATGGCAAAACCATGGCCGGTGTTTAACCGTTTTACAGAAATTTTATGAATGGTTGTAATTGAATTACCAGTTTTATATACAACATTTTGAAACTCTTTGAGTTGACTCGTCAATTCAACAATTTCATCTAAATAAGATTTAACTCTATCCCTTGAAATCTGTTTATGTTCCTGAAAATCCGCTTGACAAGTTGACAACTCATTTTTGGTTTGCAAAATGACATGTTCGAGTTGAGCAACTTGTTGTTTATGTACGAAAGCTTGTTGTTCAAGTTGTAAAGCTAAATCATTTTTAGATTCCATTATGTTGCCAATTTGAAATTCGAGATCCTTTTCACGTCGATAAGATTCTTTAAAAGCATTTTCAAAGCTCTTTTCGTTATCAATGAGTTTAATAGCGTTATTTAATTGTATATTCAAACACTCGAGATCCCTAGACAATGATGCATTCTTCTCTTTCAATCTCGCATTTAATTCTTGACATTTTATATTTTGAGATTGACTGGTCATGAGAAGTGTCCGAAGGTTTGAATCTGGATCAGTCATAGAAGCAAGAGGTTTAAGATGAGTGATGCGCGTGGATTGCAACACGCACTACGTTTTACCTCTCGAGGGATCTCGAGAAGCTTGCAATCCCCACCAGGCAGTGTACCTGACCGATGTAGTATAGTGTAGTGGCAAGTACCGGAGGATTGATCGTTCTCTCGCAGGGAATAGTGTTCGTTAGGCTAAAAGCTACTCTAATCAAGGTCTAAGGGTGGAGGAAGATTCTTTTTGTATTTTTATGTTTTATGAAAGCAGTAAAATCTCTGGTTTTGGAGGATAGGGCAGAATTAGTTGCTAATCAACTAACCCAAGTTATCTACTTCTAAGCTACTTATATTTTTGTATTTTTGGTTTTGGGAAAATCAGTGGTGGAGAATAATGTTTACTTAGATTTCATTACTCCCTAACTATCTTTTACCATGTAATTAGTATGTTGAGTTTGCGTGGATGACGGGTGTATTCCTAACAAGTCGTAGGGAGTGCGTTCAATTCCCTAACTCTATAAGTTCCTACCTCACTCTATGACGATACGTCAAGCATCCTATCATGAGCTCACCGATAGCAACCTATGCATGAAATACTACCTTAAAATCGATAACGCACATACGATTCACGTTTCTAAAGACGTTCAAGCTTGTTACCGTATAGGAGATTAGCCAGTTTTCTCTAGTCTAACGTAGATGAAACATTCACCCAAATACAATCACAACATACACATCACATGATAATCAATAGTTAGGTTTCATTAGATCTAAGCAAACACAAAGTAAATTAGCCTAGCATGTTGAAAGAAAGACAAGCACAAGCATAAATCACACAACACATAGACATATTTTATGAATAAAGACGTATCTTGGATTAAACATGCAAGTTAGAGGGGTTGGGATACCCTCTAAGGTCTGTAATACACGTACTAGGGTTTAACCCTAAAGTTCTCCACTCCAAAATTCGACTAAAGTTCCACACAAATAATGAAAAAACGTTCTATATATATAGAAAACGCGGGCTGACGTCGTCAGCCCAATAGGTGACGTCGTCAGCTCGGCGATTAGGGTTTCCTGACGGCCTTGATTGACGTGGTCATAATTGCTGGTTCCAGATCTGACGGCCTTGGTTGACGGCGTCACCAAATTGCACTACAAACTCTCTGGCCCGTCACGAGTATTTTTCCAATCCTTGACTTCACTTACTCCTGACGTCGTCACCTTGTAGAGTGTGACGGCGTCACCTTCTGTGATCTTTAAGGTCTTTTGAGATTTTGTTGTTTTCCGCACATTTTCACTCCGAAAACGCCCGAAAATGCTTCTTTTGTGATTTTCCCTTCAAAAGTACCTTAAATGAGAAAAGAAACGACTTTGGGTGAAATCCAAACCAAAAACATACGAATGAGGACTCAAACCGACCCTTAAAAACGTAACACTTTTTGTCTCATCAAATACCCTTACACTTGAGATTTGCTTGTCCTCAAGCAAATGCGCTTTTATTCCCAATTGAAAAACAAGTTAGAGGTCATTTAATGCGAACTTAAAAGTAATTACAAGATTTAGTCGTTCCGCTTTACTCAAAATAAGCACGGAGAAAATATACTAGCACCTCTCATGTAGTGTTTGGATACTCACATCTCTCGGTTGATAATATGTAGATATAATGTAAAGGAAATGGACAATATCACTCACTACCTGTCATAATAAATAGATTACCATAGGCTTGAGAGAGGATCAAAACCTTCTCCACTAAGGCGTAAGCACCTAGGATAACTATCAAAGAGGGCTTTACAAAAGGGTTATAACGGGAGGTTTAGGGATATGGAAAAACACGGTTTGGTTGGATAAGGGATAGTTTACTGGTGGCTAGTCAATCATCTTATTTAGTTACATATACAAGTGGCGTTGCCAAGCCAAGACTAGACTCAATCTTAAACTATCAAAAACAAAACAAAACAAAACTAAGAAATAAAAGATAGGTGTGGATGGTAGTCCGTATGTTTTTTTTTTTTTTTTTCTTTTTCTAATTTTTTTGTATTTTTCTTGATTTTTCGATTTTTTTTTTTTTTTTATACTTTTTTACCCTACCATCCAAATAATACATCAATGGGGATTAAGCTTTCCCCTTACACTTGAACTTTTACATACTTTACATTTACTATTCTACGACTCGTAATGAAATAATTAAAACACTTGGAGTACTTTTGAAAACGTTTAGCACATATGGGGGTAATAAATGATGTTCTTCCCTATTACTCCACAACACTAGTACTTTACCCATGAGTCCCAATCATCCCAAAACAATATGTACAAGATATGACTCGACTTAGCAACAACGTAACTAATTGGATAATTGACAAGGGTTTAACAAATAACAATAATGCACTAAAGGTGAGTGCATACAAGGTGGGCTAAGGCGATGTGGTTGCACATTTGGAGGTGGATTGTAAACAAATTCTTCCTTTAAGTATGATGCTTAAAGTTAGAAACGAAAGGGATAGGCTCTGAGGGTTGTACTAGGGGTATCGTGTACCAAAGATGGGTACATCGCAAAGGTGTGGGAGAATTACTTGACCAATGTAGCCAATGTAATTATAATACAGGTTTAAAACAAGGGTTATCCTAATGCCTCTTATCATGTAGTTAATCCTAATCTACACGAATGTAGTCTCACTTGTGGACTCGGAATGGTCACTAACGCAAGTTCTATAATCTAAGTATTACCGGTACACACATGGGCACTAAAGTTGAGTGCTTCTCTTCCTACCAATTCTAGGGGTGAACCTCACATATTTGGGTGGAAAATTTTTGGTGGTACGGTTTTTTTTGTGCTAGTCATAAATTCTCCCACACCTGAGACGCTTATTAGGACTAAAGTTTCCCTCCTAATTAATGTAAAAA
>LBNU01024423.1:6203-30975 GCA_014162995.1 Artemisia annua | reverse complement strand
ATAGCCGATGCTGCTAAAAAACAAACAAACAAACAAACAAAAAACTAGGCAAAATTGCATATATATCCCTCCCAAAGTGAATAATTGCATATATATTCTTTGTACAAGTTTTTGATGCACATAGTACAATGGTTTTTATGCATGCTTTGGATATATATGCAATTATGCATTTTCGGAAGGATATATATGCAAAGTAACAAGCAATATAGAATGATATAATTAAGACAAGGGAAAGGTAAAGTAAAGCATAAAGGAAGTACAACCGAAGTAAGAAGAACATGTATTAAAGTTGTAAAGGTGTAAGGTATAAAGGTATAATGGTCAGGTCAGTTATCCACCACGAGCCCAAATCAAGTCAAGTATCAAGTCAAGTCAAGTAATCAAGTAACCATGCATCCGGAGGGGAGACCTCGGGATACCAAGTATAATATGAGGGAATACCTCCAAGGGTTGGAGTAGCTAGCTCCCAAGATGTGAGAGACGTGTATAGCACACACCATCAGTCACCAAGTATATAACAAGTAATATGATAAATCCATCAAAACAAGAAACAAATCTAGGATGCATCCATACGCCCCTGTAAACAAGTCATAATCATAGCAGTAGTCAATAATCAAGTAGGGACGGTGGGGGACATCTCTCCAGCCCCACTAGAGTACATAACATTGGTACATCAATGCTATGGTTGTGGCTACTCCACAACAAGTAGTACCAAGTATAACAAGTGGTGGCTCGTAGTCTCAAACTATGGGTCAATGGTCAAGTCAAATACCTAGTGTACAAGTACAAGGTTCATATCAAGTGGTTCAAGTCAAGAGTCCATATCAAGTGATTCAAGTCAAGTTTCATATCAAAGGTTAAAGTCAAGATTCAAATCAAAAAGGTTTATTATCAAGGCCCATAGTAAAAAAGGTTCAAGATGGAAAGGTTTATACCAAGGTTCATACTGAGAAGGTTCATGTGGATTTCATGTTTAAGGTTCAAGGTCAAGGTTCAATAGTGAGAGAGTACGTAGAGTTTAGTGCAAAGGTTCATGTCATACGTTCAATGTAGAGGTTCATATTAGGTTCCAAATAAAAGTTTATGGCAAGGGTTCAATTCAAATGTTTTATGTCAAATGTTCATTTAAAAGAAATCTTTTAATAATGATTCTCATGAAATAAAGGTTTGTGGAAACTAGAAGGAGGGTTGAATAGTTTTAGGTCTTTTTAATTTATACAAAAACTTGGTTTCAATAAATTGATTCGAGTTTATTCAATTGTTAGTTTGAAAAGCCTTTGATTAGAGTTAAGGATAAAAACAACTATATGATATAGTATATGTGTGTCCTTTTAGGTTTGTTATGAAAACTTAGTTTAGTTTTAAAACCTCGTTTACTCTTAAAACTTTGATTCGATCTTATGTGAACTCAAGTCTTGAACAATATGAACAACTATATCAAGGTATGAAAAATAATAATGATGTAAGCTAAGTATGTAAATCAACACATGCATAATATAAACAATTATAGCTATACGAGATGTAAGTAAGTAAACTAAGTAATAACTTAGAGATGGAAAGATCTAACCGCGAGACAAAGAATTTATAGTGGTTCGGCTACAAGGACACCTTCCTTGCCCTACTCCACTCCCCGAGTCACCTACTCGAGAGTTTTCTTCACTATGTCAACAAGCTCCCTTATGGCGGAGAAAACCTTACACAACTTTTGCTTACACCAATTAACGACACTAAGCTAAATGTCGGGTTCTAATTGTAGCTAGAACCAATCTCACAACACACCACAACTTCTTCACTACTTCTTCACAACTTCTTCACTACACAACTTCTTCACTACTTAGCTCTAGATCTTCACACCACTACTTCTTCTTCACAACACTACCCCTACTTCACAACTTCTATTCACAACTATCACACCTAAATATACTCTTTACAAATAATATATGCAATTACAAAACTATATTCACAAATCTACAATACTTCTTAAACTTGAGGTTGAAGGAGTGTTCTTCTCTTGCACTTTGGATGAGGTAGGATGAGGAAGGATTAAATCACTTGAAACAAGGATTAGTAATCTTATGATTAAAGGGTTTAGAAGGATGTTTAGAGAGGATTGGATCTGAAAATTTTAGTGCCAAAGGTGGGGAAAAATACCAGGTTTGAGAGGGTATTTATAGGCAAAAGTTTCTGACAAGAGGAGCGTGCCGGCCCCCTTAAAATTAAGGGGGCCACCCTCTTGAAACGGGCAATTTTCTTGTCTTTTTCTGGGGAAAGTTTATTTGGTGAAAAACTAACTGATTTTGGTTAAAAATTTGAATTCATATATTTATTATGAATAAAACATTTTCCTTTATTACCAAAAATGTTTTTCAAAAATATATAATAAGTTTATTTAATTTTATAAACTTTGTAATATTTAAATAAACATCCCTTTGATCATAAAATGTATTAGTCACTTGTTTATTCATACCTTGAGTGATTATGTTGGATGAGATTATATAAACTTACTTAAGAACTTGTTTTCGTATTAACTTTGCGTTTAATGTTTTTACATTTTGTGATCGTCAAAACATAGAGATATCGAAAAATATAAATAACGTTTTTATGCATTATTTATATCAACAATCTCCCCCTTTTTGATGATTACAAAATCTAAACTCATTAAACTAAAAAGTAATATGTAAACAAGTTTTTAGTGTGAGTTTATATCACTTCTCCCCCTTTTTGTTAGCATCAAAAAGGTTATCCCGACGAGTTTGGAGCTCCCCCTTGATGTATACTCCCCCTCGTTTTGAGGTCATAAGAAGAATCGAGATATGGAATGCTTGCAAAAATAGTTAGAGCACAAGCAATATATATATGATGCATGTAATACATATAGTACAAGAGAACTAACAAGAATGCATGATAATAAAACACAAGAAACATTCATTAATAATTTAAATAGATTATGTTGAAAACATAATCATTAATACGTAAGCATATATATATGCTTTTCTAGCAAATTACACTAGATAATACTAAGTTGCCAACTTGAGGTCTCTTGGACTTGCTTGGAACACAAAAGGTTTGTGGAGATTTTATTTGAAGATGGGAAGCATGGTAGTTGGATTTAGTAGAGATAGATTTTTGTGGGAATGGTGTTTGGAGAGTTTGGTGGTTGTTGATGGAACAAATTTTCAATATATGAACTCATCTCTTAGGCCAAATATGATGGTTTGGTTATGGATGCAACTAAGACAAATATGATGGTTTGGTTATGGATGAACTCATCTCTTAGGAAAAGTGTGCATTAAGGGATGTTATGGGTGATAATGAAAGGGTGATGTCTAAGGATGCATTTTCAATGGTAGATTGTGGGTTTGGAGCGGTTGATGAATATTTGGTGTCTTGAGTGAGTGATGGGTTTGGTTTTGTTTTTGGAGAAAGGTGCAACAAGAGTAATTGTTGACATGGTTCTCAAAATGGATCAAATTGTTTGATGGAGAGGAGTTGGTGGAGGAAGGTTTTTGATCCAAATTGCGTTGAGTAAGGTGTAACGCAAGAAGAGCATTAAGCTCATGAGCTTCTTTGAGCTCTTCAACGAACTTTTTATGTTCGGTGGATGGTGATGGTGGAGTTGTTGAGTTGTGATTTGGCATGGGATTCATGTTTTGTTGAGGGTAATGGTTGTTGTTTTGAAATTGAGTATGTTCCTCAAAAGGATCATTTGGTAGAAGTGAGTGAGGTGAATGTGGGATTTTATTGGTGAGTGTGATTGTGAGGTTGTCTTGTTGATGTAGAAGGGTGGTTTCATTTGGGTAAGTTGGAGGCTTAGGTGTTGGTTGGTTAGAGACAACATCATTTATTGATGAGGATTTTTGACTTTGGTTTGTTGGGAGAAGTCATGATTGGTTGAGTAATGATTTGTGATGAAGAGGGGTATTTATAGTGTGATGATTTTGTGTTTATGGAAGGATAATATGTGTTGGATTGGCTAGACAAAATGTGTTGGTGTATTTAGGGAAGTGTTGGTGATACTTTTGGTGGTGGAAACATTTGTGAGTTTAGGTAGTCATTGATGGATGAGGATGAAGGTATGGAAGAAGAGGACGTTCCACGAGTGGAGGTTGTTTATGGATGGTCCATTTGGTGCACTAGGAGATGAGCATTGAGGTTGAAGTGATGGGGTTGTGTTGTCATCTTTGGTTAAGTCAATGAAGAGTTATTTAGGAGTGATGATGAGGATCTTTTGTTTCTTTGATGTTTTGGAAATGGAAGTTTTTGGTGAATCCATGGTGGATTATGGTGTGGTGTGTTGAAGGTGAAGTGTGAGATGAAGGTGTATTTTTGGGAGCAAGGATGAAGGTGTATTTGGGTGATGAGATGGATGGTTTGTTATTATGATGTATGGTTTGACTTTCATGGGTTAAGTTGTATTGGTAATGACACACTTTGTAGAGTGTAGGGAATGGTTGAATCTTTTTGTGAGGATGACTAGATGGAGTTATTGGTGAAGATGGGAAATGAGTATCAAGTGGTGTGATTGGTGAGAGCGATGTTGATGGAAGGGATGACTTGGTTTTTCATTTCACTTTGGTGGTTTGAGTGTGTAAGGGTTATGAGGTTTGAGTGTGTAAAGGTTATGAGGTTTGAGTGTGTAAAGGTTATGAGGTTTGGTTTTGGGCAAGTCCAACTCTTTAGGCAACAAGGCAAGTATTATCTTAATGAAATATGCATGAAAAGTATATAGGCAAGCAAGTAAGCACATAAAATAGTCATAACTAAGCATGCATGCATAACCAATAAGACAAATAAGCAATTTAGCAAATCATTCAACCTAAAACTCCTATCTTAGTGTAAGGCAACTAGTTAGTGAGAAACTAGTGATGGAACAAATGTGATTTTGTAATTCTTGATTTTGTTCTAGTGTGTGCCTATATGAAACAAATGTTGAGTTAAGATTGTTTCGACTTCTATGAAGAGAAAATAAATTTTCCTAAGAAACAATTATTGATCTCCATGATTTAGCTTTGCTCACTTCTAAGTGTCATATATAAGTATATATTGGATTATATACATATAGATAACGAGAGTGAGACTATTATGCATGATTTGAGAAAAACGTTTTTATCATTATTCAACAATGAGTTTTTTTAAACGTGAGAATAATTTCAAAATGAATTTAGGTTTTCTTTGAGAATATATTTATGAAAAACAAAATATCTCAATTCTTGATTTTGTGCAAAATAGAATCCTAGACTCAGATTTGAGAAGAAAGAAAACTTAAATTTTATGCTCAGATGGTCGGCCCCCTTAAAGTGAGCCCGGTCCCCTTAATTTTAAGGGGGCCGCCCTTATAAATTAAGAGGTCCGCCCATCTGACAAAGAAAATTTTTCAGAACTTTGATTTTTCAGAAGATGTTAAGTATTCCAAGAATTTAATCAATTTGCTCCATCATTCCTAATCCTAAACGTAAGTGGTTAAATAAATCACGCTTAATAGGCTTAGTGACTATATCGGCAATGTTACCTTCCGAAGCTACCTTCTCTATTGTTATATTTTTTTTTTGTATAATGTCCCTAAGAAAGTGATGACGTATTTCTATATGTTTAGTCCTAGAGTGTTGAACATGATTCTTACTTAAATCTATAGCACCTTTGTTATTGCACATAATAGGAACATTTTCTAACCTAATGCCATAGTCTTCGAGAGCTTGTTTCATCCATAGTTTTCTTACGCGAGGGATCTAGTCTTACTTCTATATTAACGATTAATCCACTTAACTCATTTCACTTCATCACCATGAGTTTTCTACTAGTGGACATAGAAGGTTTCCATTTTCTATGTTGTTCGACAACTGATGAGTGTGTAAATACTCATCATTTTTGTCTTATCTGAACTGCCAAAACAATCAAAAACACTAAAAAATGCATCAAAATACTGAAAATATCCCAGGGTTGTGTTTTATATATTTCAGATGCAAAATGATTGAAAACAAATGAAAAACGAACAAAGTTTGCATAATTGGCAGTTTCAGTCTCTCAACTTTCAAAACTTGTCAGAATTAGTCCCTGAGCATTTATTTTGGAAGAAAAGTCAACCAAAGTCCTTTGAAAATCACAAGTTGTCATAATTAGTCCTTTGGTAAAAAGTTTCAAAAGTTTACAAATTTAGTCACTGAACTTTGCAAAATTGTCAAAAATAGTCCCTGAGATTTAAAACATTGGAGATTATCAATTATGGTCCTTGTGTTATTTAACTCTGGCAAATATGGTCCTTGGGTGAAAAGTTTGGAGAAATTACAAGTTTGGTCCCTCAACTTTGAAGATTTGGCAGAAAAGGTCCCTGGATTTCAAATTTTGGAAATTAACATCAATGGTCCTTGTACTATTCATCATTGGCAAGAAAGGACCCTTGTGACAACTTTGGAAGATTGACAAGACCAGCCCCTCACTTTTCGGAAATTACATTTTGGTCCTTGTGATATTATCTAAACCAAACGAACTCTATGATACTTATAACCCCAAAACAAAACCAAATCCAAAACGAATGCAATCCAGCACTTCCCATGGCCCAATCCGTTTCACTGGCCCAATAAAATAAACCCACGCCCCGTTATTTATCTTCCCCAATTTGACCACGGTCAAACCCATTTTCTTTCCCTCCTTCACCCAACTTGCAGCCATGGTCCACCTTCTCTCCCACCATCACCATCCCATCCCACCGCCCAAACCACTCACCTCCACCCTTCACCTCAGCATTAAATGCTTCCACCCCCCCCAATTGCTATAACTGTCCAAANACCCCCCTCATTTGCTATAACTGTCCAAAATTTCTCTCCCCACTTTTGGGCCAAAAACCAATTAAGGGTCAAGATTGAGTTTCAGAAATCCAATGGCTTGGATTAGTGATGGGAAATGCTCAGAGGGGGTCACAAACCCTAATGGACCACTATATAAAGAAAGAGATGGAGCAGAGAAGACAGTCTAGTGTAATTGTAGTTTATGTATGTCGAATTAGTGTTTTATCAAATTCTAGTGTAACTTTAAGCTTTCAAGTACTTTTTCTAGCAATCTCAGTGTAATCTAAACATATTTTCAGTTTCAATTTCAGTTTATCATTACGAATTCAGTTTATGCAAGTTTTATCTTAAAATTCTCATGTTTACTTAAAGTTGTTATTAGTTCATAATAAGGACTCAAATAGATCATATAAGCTCCTAGATAGCTTCTAAAAGCTATTAGATACCTTAAAAGTCAGTGTAGTATCATAAATCAAAAATACAAAAAAATCAAGAAAAAAATCAAAGAAAAATAAAAAAATACAGATTCAAGATGAAGAAAGAAATAGAGCAGGGTGGAACTTGGATTGCTATGGTTTAGTGTCTCAGGGGTGACTATAGGTTGGTTCTTGGTTCCTGGTTCATCAGTTTAAGCTTGGTTCACTTGTAAGCCTATAATCTAAATTTTTGCTTTCTACTATGTGATAGCTTATTATCTGCTTGTTCTTGTTTCTTAGTGCTTATTTGGTAATTGTTAGTTATGAAATTACTTTAAATCATTAGCTTGTTAATTAGTTTTCATTATTGCCCATTGTTTCTTTCAACTGCCAATTTTAGCATATCATGTTCTAGTGGTAATCTGTTGTTTGGATTGGTACTTGTGTGATTTTGTGAACTTATCTCACCATATTGTACCCTTGTGCACTGGTTTCATGCATGAATCAGCAAAATCTTTTGAAAATCTCATTTTCNAACATATTTTCAGTTTCAATTTCAGTTTATCGTTACGAATTCAGTTTATGCAACTTTTATCTTAAAATTCTCATGTTTACTTAAAGTTGTTATTAGTTCATAATAAGGACTCAAATAGATCATATAAGCTCCTAGATAGCTTCTAAAAGCTATTAGATACCTTAAAAATCAGTGTAGTATCATAAATCAAAAATACAAAAAAATCAAGAAAAAAATATAAAAAAATAAAAAAAAATACAGGTTCAAGATGAAGAAAGCAATGGAGCAGGGTGGAACTTGGATTGCTATGGTTTAGTGTCTCAGGGGAGACTATAGGTTGGTTCTTTGTTCCTGGTTCATCAGTTTAAGCTTGGTTCACTTGTAAGCCTATAATCTCAATTTTTGCTTTCTACTATGTGATAGCTTATTATCTGCTTGTTCTTGTTTCTTAGTGCTTATTTGGTAATTGTTAGTTATGAAATTGCTTTAAATCGTTAGCTTGTTAATTAGTTTTCATTATTGCCCATTGTTTCTTTCAACTGCCAATTTTAGCATATCATGTTCTATGGTAATCTGTTGTGTGGATTGGTACTTGTGTAATTTTGTGAACTTATCTCACCATATTGTACCCTTGTGCACTGGTTTCATGGCATGAATCAGCAAAATGTATTGAAAATCTCATTTTCATAATTTTAAGGGTGTGTTTGGCACAAAGGTATTCTAGGCCAACATTTGTGTTTCAGTAGTTGCTAATGGTTGAGACAACTTGCATTAGGGTCTATTAGCTCAGTTTTAGCATAAAGTCCAGTGGTTTTTAGTAAAAAAGTCAAATTTCACCTTTGATCCTACCTATGGGTTCACTGTTAGAATTCTAGGTTGCATAACCTTGCAAATCAGTGCATAAGTAGTGGCTTAATTTCATCATATCATATCCTATTACATCATAATTACTCAGTAATCTTAGATCAAAAGTCACCAAAGTCAAACTTGTGCAAAATCTTAAAAAGTCAAAAGTTTTCACATCTGTCAAATGGACAGATTTTTAAAAGCATGCACAGGGTTCATTGGGGATTGAAATCAAATACAATTTGTGTTTTCTGGTTATTTTGTTGCTTGTTTCCATTTTTCAAAAAGAAAATCTGAGTTTGGTCATCATTTGCTTATTGAAAAGCTTATTCAAAATCACCCTGTGAACCATTTGCCTCCCCTGTGCACAGGTTCATAAGCCATTTTCTATAGCTTGCCTCTTGTTCATTAATTGGAATTAGCTTGTGATTTTTGGTTTGCTAGAAAGCCCTTCTAGCCAGCTTGGTGTGCATATGTTTTGTTTTCCATTTGTTGCTTATCACACTGCTTAATTTGATCCTTACAATTTGTCCCATCACACCCTTTACACTGAATCATCAGTGTAAAGTGCTACATTCACAAGCTCACACAGAGCTTATTTAAGGGTATTAGCTTGTGAGTTTGGACTTTTTGGAAAGCCAAGCAAGCCAACTTTTCACCTCAGTGCTTATTTTGGGCTTAAGAACCCTTGCCCCTAGTGTAATCTTAGTTTATTAAAACCTGCAGGCTTGTTTGTTTCAGTGTGCTTTTGGATTTGCTTATTTGAGTTTTCTGCTTATTCAGTGTACTTATTCAGTAGCTTTGGCTATTTACATACACCTCAGTAGTTTAAAGCTTATTTTGTGGCTTGTGTGCTTTTTCACCATCAAAATCTCATCTTCAAACAAAAAAATCAATCTGTGGGAAACATAAGTGTGCATACAACTTATTTTTAAGTTATAAAAAGTTTGTCTTTGTAAAATTTGCTTATTTTTAGTATATAATTAGTTCTCAAAAAGAAAAATCAAAAAATCATCACTTTTAATAAAGTGATAGCTTCTATTTAAGCCATTTGGCTTATTGTTCAGCTTTTTCGAAAAGCAATTTTCATTTTTATAATTTTCATAAGTTCCTGTTCACTTGTAGTATTTCTAGTAATCTTCTCAGATTTATTTCTTTTCATTTAGTATTTTCTATAATTAATATTAATTTAAATAATTATTAAGTAATATTAGTATATTAAATAGTTTTATTAATGTTTTTAAACACTAGTACCTTTTTATATTTTTCCTAGGTTTTATAAATCATTTAGTATTTTTAGAAAATAGTTTCTTAATTATCACAGTTTCTTTTTTAGTAAAATAGTTTAATAATAATTAGTTTTATAAAATATTTCCTAATTTTCTAAGTCATTTTTAGTATTATTTGTAATTTAAATTAGTTTAATTAGTTTAATTAGTTTAACTAGTAATTAATTAATATTAAATTCACAAAAAGACAAAAATATATATTTTTAGTTTTTATATCATTTTTAAGTTATTTTAGAATTTGTTAAAATAAAATTTTATTTTCTTAGCTTTATTTAATATTATATTATATTTAGTTTAATTTAAATATTAATAATAAGTATTAAATAGTTTTTAATTAATATTAAATAATAAAATAATCAAAAAAATATTTTTCTTTTTTATAAAATTTACTTTTTATATTAAGTTTGTAAAAAGTCATTTTCACCCCCTCTAGTTTGTTTTTGTTTCATTCCCATTTTTCCAGCACGCATTTACATTTGTTTTAATTTTAATTACGTTTTTAGTTTATCTGATTTCCCGTAATTGTTAATAACTGTTATTTATCTCATTTCCATTAGTGTAATCGATCCCAATCATAATCTGGTTACTTTCCCGGTCACTAAATCAGTCAAACGTTTCTCAAACACAATTTCAATCTCGCTGGGACATAACGACCCGGGGATACACTGTGCTTACACGGGATCATAAATTGATCTCTCCTCTCTCAGATTTGACTTGTTGACCACACCTGGTTGACTGGTTATTTTAGGAGGAGTCAAATTTTGGCGCCGCTGCCGGGGAGGTTGTTGCGTGTTTTCAAAAACGTTTAAGTTTAGTGGTTTTCAAAACCATCCTTGTACAAATTACATCACTTTGTAAATTTTTGTAAAAATCAAAATCAATCGAAAAACAGTCATTAACACTTTTCCTAAAGTTTTAACAACACCAAAAAAATCAAAAACAACAAAACAAATCGTGAAGTTAATTTACTTCGTTTTCTTTAAGATTACAACCTATACATGTGGAATACGGAAGTTCTGACATTAAATTGCGAACTGAAAAGAAATCCATTCTTCTCTTCCGCCACCCTGCGAGTAGTCTTAAAGGAACGATTTCGGTTAACGAATCGATTCCAAAAGTATTTCCAAAAAGTTTTTTTTCACACACACCCACAAAAAGCCAAAAATATTTGCTGTTTTCTTGTTAATAAATACATAAAATATTACCACCGCAAATCAAGGCAGAATACTACCCAACTGGGGGTATGACCATTAATAAGTTCCCAAACAAAAGATTCAAACTTGTCATTGTACTCTTGTGAATTGGTGTACCTTTTTCAAAGAAGCCATTCATATTGTGGTTATTGGTTTAAGTTCACTGTCGTTTTGCCTTGGTCTTGTTTTAATTGTAATTGTTTTTAGTGCATGCGCACTCGTTCCCAAATAAGGCGTAATCGTTGAAGAAGCGTAGCTGAATTATATACTGTTATCGAAGAGACAAAACCCGTTATCATGCCAGACGACGAGCCACCACCACCACCACCACCCCATTCCAATAATGGTGATCCAGCTCCTGATCTCCGAACGATGGAGGAGTTGTGTCAGCCCACCATGCAAGGTAGGGGAGGACCCATTGCACCACTCACTATTGGAGCCACGGACTTTGGACTCAAGCACCACATGATCCAGCAAGTCTAGAATTCGTGTCAGTTCCACGGTTTACCCGGTGACGATGCAAACAAGCATCTCGATAAATTTCTAACCGTCACCCAGAGTATGAAGCAGAATGGTGTCACCGAAGACGGTATTCGCTTATACATCTTTTCATATTCTCTCACTCATCATGCTACTGCCTGGTTTGATCGTCTCCCGAAGAATTCGATCCATACTTTTGATGAAATGGTTACCAAGTTCTTAGCAAAATATTTTCCACCATCCATGGTAACAAAATTGAGAAATGATATTAGCAACTTCAGACAGCTTCCCGATGAGTCCTTATTTGAGGCATGGGAACGTTATAAGCTTGCAATTGATCGATGTCCTAATCATAACATGCTTCTTGTCACCATCATAGATACTTTCTACAATGGTTTGACTCTTCGTCATCGTGACACGATCAATGCTGCTGCTGGAGGGACTTTCATGAAAAGGACCCCCGATGAGTGCTACGATCTTATCGAGAACATGACTGCCCACCACAATTTCTGGGATTCCTCAGCTGAGAGGAATGATTCATGTAAATCTGTCAATCCAGCCTCCTCTGAAATAGCTGCTCTCACTAAAAAGATGGATGATTTGTCCACTGCTGTGTTGAGAATGCATCAATCTAATCAGAACATCAATCATCAAGTCAGAGCTGTCAGTCACAGTTGTGAAACATGTGGTGGTCCACATCCATATACTGAGTGCCCAGCCACTGGTGGCTTCGCTCACGAGAACGTATATGTTGCTCAAGGTTCCTACAATGCAGGGGTAATTCTTACCAACCACAGGGGGACCGTAATCTCGTAAGCTATCGTTCCAACAATTATCTCGGACCACCCGGTTTCAATCAGTCTCAAAACCAAAATGCTCAAAACCGGAACCAAAATTTTCATCAAAATCAGAACCAAAATCAAATGAACCAAGGTTTTAACAACCAAGGGAATTTTAATTCCGGTCAAAATCAGGGTTTTCAAAACCAAGGAAATTTTCAAAGAAATCAAGGTCATGGTAATCAGGGTAATTTTCATCAGGGAAAGAATTTTCATGGTAATAACAACCAACATCAAGGAAATTTTCAAAACAACCGTGCTCAAAATTTTCCTAATCAAAATCAAAACGCTGTTCAACCCCAATCTTCCTCCGATGAGTTGTTGAAACAATTCATGAAATCACAAGAGGAAACGAATCGGTTATTGGTCAGCCAAATCTCTGAACTTAAGAAGTCTTTAAATGATCGACCCTCGGGCTCAGGTACACTTCCTAGCAACACGATCGCTAACCCGAGGGGCGATGTTAAGGTGATCACCACCCGAAGTGGAGTTTCATATAAAGGACCCACGGCTCCTTCTACCACTTCTTCTCTTCCTCCCAAGGTAGCGGAACGTGAACCCGAGGTTACTACGGACACGGTACTTCCTACTAATAACGGAGATACCGATGACGTCCACCCTCAAGTTGTCCCGGTCCCGAAACCCAAAACCAAAGCTGGAGTTGTTTTTGAACCTCCAGTAGCTCCCGTTGAAAAACCGAACCCTAAACCTTCGATTCCTTATCCATCATGTTTACAAGATCAAAAGCTCCGCGAAAAAGCCAGTCACCAACTTGAAAAAATTTTCCAAATCTTTAAAGAATTACATTTTGATATAAGCTTCGCGGATTCTCTTCTTCTGATGCCCAAGTTTGCATCAACAATCAAGAATTTGCTAAACAACAAGGAAAACTCTTTGAGATGGCAAAAGCTCCGTTAAACGAGAACTGCTCTGCAGTGTTGTTGAAACAGCTTCCCAAAAAGTTAAGAGATCCTGGGAAATTCCTCATTCCTTGTATTTTCCCAGGAATGGTTGAATGCTTTGCCTTGGCCGATCTTGGTGCAAGCATCAACCTGATGCCTCACTCAATCTGGAAGAAACTTTCTCTTCCGGCACTTACTCCTACCTGCATGACTCTCGAGCTTGCAGATCGTTCCATATCTCGTCCCCTCGGCATTGCTCAGGATGTGTTTGTGAAAGTAGGAAAGTTCCATTTTCCCGAAGATTTCGTGATTGTTGATTTCAATGCAGACCCGAGGGTTCCTTTCCTTTTAGGGAGGGGATTCCTAAGAACGGGTCGTGCTTTGATCGATGTATTTGATGAAGAAATCACTCTACGAGTTGGTAATGAAGCCATAACATTCAATCTTGATCAGACTTCGAGATACTCTTCCCATTATGACTCAGCAGAAATTAACAGAATCGATGTCATCGATATTGCTTCGGAAGAGTATTCTCAAGAAATTCTTGGTTTCACCGATAATTCTTTGTGTGGCAATCCCACTCCCTCTTCTCAACCTATCATCGCTAATTCTTCTCCTTCCCTAACTCCGTTTGAGGGAAGTGATTTCATCTTAGAGGAAATAGAGGCCTTTCTCAAAAGTGATTCGATTCCCGAGGGAAACCAAGAGATTGACTCGAACAGGGATATACTTCTCCTTGAAAAGCTGTTGAATGAAGATCCCTCTCCTCCTCCCGTTCTTCCACAAAAACTTCATAACGAGGAAATCAAATATGTTGAGAAAACTGCTGAATTTCCAGAGGTCGAACTCAAAGACTTACCACCTCATCTCGAATATGCATTTCTGGAGGGTGATGATAAATTACCCGTCATAATTGCAAAAGACTTAAAAGATGAGGAAAAAGCTGCTCTCATAAAGGTTTTGAAGTCACATAAGCAAGCAATTGCTTGGAAACTCTCCGATATCAAGGGATTAACCCTGAATTCTGTACCCACAAAATCTTAATGGAGGATGACTTTAAACCAGCAGTTCAACAACAAAGAAGGGTTAATCCTAAAATTCACGAGGTTATCAAACAAGAAGTTATCAAACTTCTTGATGCCGGATTGATTTACCCTATCTCTGATAGTCCTTCGGTTAGTCCCAGTCATTGCGTTCCTAAAAAGGGTGGCATTACTGTTGTCACAAATGAAGAAAACGAGTTGATTCCAACTCGATTGGTTACGGGATGGCGTGTATGCATTGACTATCGCAAGTTAAATGACGCCACCCATAAAGACCATTTTCCTCTAGCCTTCATGGACCAAATGCTCGAGNATACGATGCTAACAGGATTAACCCTGAATTCTGTACCCACAAAATCTTAATGGAGGATGACTTTAAACCGGCAGTTCAACAACAAAGAAGGGTTAATCCTAAAATTCACGAGGTTATCAAACAAGAAGTTATTAAACTTCTTGATGCCGGATTGATTTACCCTATCTCTGATAGTCCTTCGGTTAGTCCCATTCATTGCGTTCCTAAAAAGGGTGGCATTACTGTTGTCACAAATGAAGAAAACGAGTTGATTCCAACTCGATTGGTTACGGGATGGCGTGTATGCATTGACTATCACAAGTTAAATGACGCCACCTGTAAAGACCATTTTCCTCTAGCCTTCATGGACCAAATGCTCGAGAGATTAGCGGGAAACGAATACTATTGTTTCCTAGATGGTTTCTCGGGTTACTTCCAGATTCCCATTGATCCGCAAGATCAAGAAAAGACTACCCTTACATGCCCCTACGGAACTTTTGCCTAACGACGTATGCCATTTGGCTTATGTAATGCTCCAGGCACATTCCAAAGGTGTATGATGGCCATATTTCACGACATGATCGGGAAAACTATGGAGGTCTTTATGGATGATTTCTCGGTCATTGGGGATTCTTTCCAATCATGTCTCTCCCATTTAGAAAACATGCTCAAACGGTGTGAAGACACCAATCTTTGTCTAAATTGGGAGAAGAGTCACTTTATGGTCAAAGAAGGCATTGTCCTCGGCCATAAGATTTCTAAGAACGGGATTGAGGTCGACAGAGCTAAAGTCGATGTCATTGCTAAACTACCTCATCCCACCACAGTTAAAGGTGTCAGGAGTTTCCTAGGTCATGCCGGATTCTATCGTCGATTCATACAAGATTTTTCTAAAATCGCCCGGCCCATGACACATCTTCTTGAAAAAGATGCTCCTTTCATCTTCTCTCCCGAGTGCATCGAAGCTTTTGAAACTCTCAAGAAAAAGCTCACAGAAGCACCCATCTTAGTTGCCCCCGATTGGGACCTGCCTTTTGAACTCATGTGCGATGCAAGTGATTTTGCTATAGGCGCGGTCTTGGGGCAACGTAAAACAAAACACTTTCAGCCTATACACTATGCCAGTAAAACTATGAGTGAGGCTCAGAATCATTACACCACCACTGAAAAAGAATTATTAGCCGTGGTGTATGCTTTTGAAAAATTCCGGCCTTACTTAATCCTGACTAAATGCATAGTGTATACGGATCACTCGGCCCTGAAATATCTCTTTGCCAAACAAGATGCAAAGCCGAGATTACTCCGATGGGTTCTCCTCCTGCAAGAATTTGATATCATTATCCGTGATAAAAAAGGAGCTGAGAACCTAGCAGCTGATCATCTATCACGATTAGAAAACCCTCACCAGGATGTGTTCGAGAAAAAGGAAATAAATGAAACATTTCCTCTCGAGACACTCAATGCGGTTTCTTTTCGTGGTGACCCTACTACTCCATGGTTTGCCGACTTTGCAAACTACCATGCGGGTAATTTTGTCGTGAAAGGGATGTCGTCCCAACAAAAAAACAAATTCTTCAAAGACGTCAAACACTACTTCTGGGACGACCCCTACTTATTCAAAATCTGTGCTGATCAAGTCATTAGACGGTGTGTCCATGGCCAAGAAGCCATGGATATTCTCAAAGCTTGTCATGATGGACCCACGGGGGGACATCATAGTCTGAATTACACCGCCAAAAAGGTGTTTGATTCAGGTTTTTACTGGCCCACAATCTAAAAGATGCTCATGACTTAGTCAGAGCTTGTGACGCTTGTCAGCGTCACGGGAATATTTCAAAGACAAATGAGATGCCTCAAAACGCCATCCAAGTCTGTGAAATCTTTGACGTCTGGGGCATTGACCTTATGGGGCCATTCCCATCATCTCGAGGAAACAAATACATACTCGTGGCTGTTGACTACTTGTCAAAATGGGTTAAGGCGAAAGCATTACCCACCAACGATGCCCGAGTAGTCGTGAAATTTTTGAAATCTCTTTTTGCTAGGTTCGGAACTCCACGTGCCATCATTAGTGATCGCGGTACGCACTTTTGCAACGATCAATTCGCAAAAGTCATGCTGAAGTACGGTGTCACTCACCGTCTTTCCACCGCATATCACCCCTAAACAAGTGGGCAAGTGGAAGTTTCAAACCGTGGTATTAAAAGAATTCTTGAGAGGACCGTAGGTGAAAACCGTGCCTCTTGGTCGGATAAACTAGATGATGCACTCTGGGCCTTCCGTACTGCATACAAAACACCCATCGGGTGTACTCCTTATAAACTTGTATACGGAAAGGCGTGTCATCTTCCGATTAAGCTTGAGCACAAAGCCTACTGGGCCTTGAAGCATGCTAACTTTGACATTCAGACAACGGGTGATCACCGTAAAGTTCAGCTGAATGAATTAAATGAACTTCGTGATCATGCATACGAAAACTCTTTGATTTATGAGGAAAAGACTAAGAGGATTCACGACTCAAAAATCAAGAACCGCATTTTCAACGTCGGTGATCGAGTCCTTCTTTTCAATTCTAGATTGAAGATTTTCTCGGGTAAACACAAAACTCATTGGTCTGGACCATTCACTGTCACTAAAGTTTATCCATATGGTACCGTTGAACTATCTCAAAATGACGGTCCAAATTTCAAAGTGAATGGCCATCGGTTAAAGCACTACTTTGGAGAGGACATACCACCCATGGTTGTCCAGGATCTCCAAACTTTCCCCATGAACCAATGAATGCGGGGATCGAGTCAAGCTAGTGACTCGGTGAACAAAAACATTAGCATGCCATGGGTTTTCACCCATGTTTCTGACTTCTTTCTATTTTCTAACACCCTAGTGTGGGGGAGGTGCCCCTGCTGATGTTTTCATGTATATAAGTTTCCAAAAAAAAATGGTGTTCCCACACTTGCCTAAATCTAAACTTTTTACATCTCAAAGTGTCGGCATAATAGCCGGTACTTTGAATATTGAGGGCAATATTCAATTCTAGTGTGTGTGGGGGGGGGATTCTGGCAAATTTGATCACATTGTACCTTCCAGTACCTTAATACCCCGATTTTGGCCATTTTTTTTTGTGAAAGTGCTTTGCACTTACACGACAAATGGTTATCAGTCCACCATGTCTAACCCACAGAAGGTCTGGCTAATCCAAAAGCAAATGGCTCTCGGTAAAGATATTTCAAATCCATTTATGGCTTACAATTTGCCAAAAATTGTATGGTATTCAGCTCACCATATCTTTGAATCGTGAAGAGTTGACTAGCCCACAAGGTTATGGCTTGTGGTAAAGGCAGTGAAAACCCATATTTGGTAATCAGCTCACCAAGATGATAATCTTATTCTATCAAAGAGTTGGCTAGTCCAGAAGCAAACGGCTTTTGGTAAAGACAAATCAAATCCGTTGACAGCTGATGGTTTGCTCAAAATCATTTGGTTATCAGTGTACCAAAGTATCACATACTGAAACATTTGGCTACTCAAGAAGTAATGGCTTTTGGTAAAGAGAAATCAAATCCATTAAGTTTTCATAAAAGATTGCTAGGGACTAGCAATATTTTAGTGTGGGGATTGATGAGTGTGTAAATACTCATCATTTTTGTCTTATCTGAACTGCCAAAACACTCAAAAATGCATCAAAATACTGAAAATATCCCAGGGTTGTGTTCTATATGTTTCAGATGCAAAATGATTGAAAACAAATGAAAAACGAACAAAGTTTGCATAATTGGCAGTTTCAGTCCCTCAACTTTTAAAACTTGTTAGAATTAGTCCATGAGCATTTATTTTGGAAGAAAAGTCAACCAAAGTCCTTTGAAAATCACAAGTTGTCATAATTAGTCCTTTGGTGAAAAGTTTCAAAAGTTTACAAATTTAGTCGCTGAACTTTGCAAAATTGTCAAAAATAGTCCCTGGGATTTAAAACTTTGGAGATTATCAATTATGGTCCTTGTGTTATTGAACTTTGGAAAATATGGTCCTTGGGTGAAAAGTTTGGAGAAATTAAAGTTTGGTCCCTCAACTTTGAAGATTTGGCAGAAAAGGTCCCTGGATTTCAAATTTTGGAAATTAACATCAGTGGTCCTTGTACTATTCATCATTGGCAAGAAAGGACCCTTGTGACAACTTTGGAAGATTGACAAGACCAGCCCCTCACTTTTTCAGAAATTACATTTTGGTCCTTGTTATACCATCTAAACCAAACGGACTCTATGATATTTATAACCCCAAAACAAAACCAAATCCAAAACAAATGCAACCCAACACTTCCGATGGCCCAATCCCTTTCACTGGCCCAATAAAACAAACCCACACCCTGTTATTTATCTTCCTCAGTTTGACCACGGTCAAACCCATCTTCTTTCCCACTTTCACCCAACTTGCAGCCATGGTCCACCTTCTCTCCCACCATCACCATCCCATCCCACTGCCCAAACCACTCACCTCCACCCTTCACCTCAGCATTAAATGCTGCCACCCCCTCCCCCAATTGCTATAACTGTCCAAAATTTCTCTCCCCACTTTTGGGGCCAAAAACCAATTAAGGGTCAAGATTGAGTTTCAGAAATCCAATGGCTTGGATTAGTGATGGGAAATGCTCAGAGGGGGTCACAAACCCTAATGGACCACTATATAAAGAAAGAGATGGAGCAGAGAAGATAGTCTAGTGTAATTGTAGTTTATGTATGTCGAATTAGTGTTTTATCAAATTCTAGTGTAACTTTAAGCTTTCAAGTACTTTTTCTAGCAATCTCAGTGTAATCTAAATATATTTTCTGTTTCAATTTCAGTTTATCATTACGAATTCACTTTATGCAAGTTTTATCTTAAAATTCTCTTGTTTACTTAAAGTTGTTATTAGTTGATAATAAGGACTCAAATAGATCATATAAGCTCCTAGATAGCTTCTAAAAGCTATTAGATACCTTAAAAGTCAGTGTAGTATCATAAATCAAAAATACAAAAAAATCAAGAAAAAAATCAAAGAAAAATAAAAAATATACAGATTCAAGATGAAGAAAGAAATGGAGCAGGGTGGAACTTGGATTGCTATGGTTTAGTGTCTCAGGGGTGACTATAGGTTGGTTCTTGGTTCCTGGTTCATTAGTTTAAGCTTGGTTCACTTGTAAGCCTATAATCTCAATTTTTGCTTTCTACTGTGTGATAGCTTATTATCTGCTTGTTCTTGTTTCTTAGTGCTTATTTGGTAATTGTTAGTTATGAAATTGCTTTAAATCATTAGCTTGTTAATTAGTTTTCATTATTGCCCATTGTTTCTTTCAACTGCCAATTTTAGCATATCATGTTCTAGTGGTAATCTGTTGTTTGGATTGGTACTTGTGTGATTTTGTGAACTTATCTCACCATATTGTACCCTTGTGCACTGGTTTCATGCATGAATCAGCAAAATCTTTTGAAAATCTCATTTTCATAATTTTAAGGGAGTGTTTGGCACAGAGGTATTCTAGGCCAAAATTTGTGTTTCAGTGGTTGCTAATGGTTGAGACAACTTGCATTAGGGTCTATTAGCTCAGTTTTAGCATAAAGTCCAGTGGTTTTAAGTAAAAAAGTCAAATTTCACCTTTGATCCTACCTATGGGTTCACTGTTAGAATTCTAGGTTGCATAACCTTGCAAATCAGTGCATAAGTAGATTATTTGGCTTAATTTCATCATATCATATCCTATTACATCATAATTACTCAGTAATCTTAGATCAAAAGTCACCAAAGTCAAACATGTGCAAAATCTCAAAAAGTCAAAAGTGTTCACATCTGTCAAATGGACAAATTTTTAAAAGCATGCACAGGGTTCATTAGGGATTGAAATCAAATCCAATTTTTATTTTTTTGGTTACTTGTTACTTGTTTCCATTTTTCAAAAAGAAAATCTGAGTTTGGTCATCATTTGCTTATTGAAAAGCTTATTCAAAATCACCCTGTGAACCATTTGCCTCCCATGTGCACAGGTTCATAAGCCATTTTCTATAGCTTGCCTCTTGTTCATTAATTGGAATTAGCTTGTGATTTTTGGTGTGCTAGAAAGCCCTTCTAGCCAGCTTGGTGTGTATGTGTTTTGTTTTCCATTTGTTGCTTATTACACTGCTTAATTTGATCCTTACAATTTGTCCTATCACACCCTTTACACTGAATCATCAGTGTAAAGAGCTACATTCACAAATTCACACAGAGCTTATTTAAGGGTGTTAGCTTGTGAGTTTGGACTTTTTGGAAAGCCAAGCAAGCCAACTTTTCACCTCAGTGCTTATTTTGGGCTTAAGAACCCTTGCCCCTAGTGTAATCTTAGTTTATTAAAACCTGCAGGCTTGTTTGTTTCAGTGTGCTTTTGGATTTGCTTATTTGAGTTTTCTGCTTATTCAGTGTACTTATTCAGTAGCTTTGGCTTATTTTACATACACCTCAGTAGTTTAAAGCTTATTTTGTGGCTTGTGTGCATTGCATAGCTTTTTCACCATGAAAATCTCATTTTCAAATAAAAAAATCAATATGTGGGAAACACAAGTGTGCATACATCTTATTTTTAAGTTATAAAAAGTTTGTCTTTGTAAAAGTTGCTTATTTTTAGTATATAATTAGTTCTCAAAAAGAAATATCAAAAAATCATCACTTTTAATAAAGTGATAGCTTCTATTTAAGTCATTTGGCTTATTGTTCAGCTTTTTAAAAGAGCAATTTTCATTTTTATAATTTTCATAAGTTCCTGTTCACTTGTAGTATTTCTAGTAATTTGCTCAAATTTATTTCTTTAAATTTAGTATTTTCTATAATTAATATTAATTTAAATAATTATTAAGTAATATTGGTATATTAAATAGTTTTATTAATTTTATTAAACACTAGTATCTCTTTATATTTTTCCTAGGTTTTATAAATCATTTAATATTTTTAGAAAATAGTTTCTTAATTATCACAGTTCATTTTCTATTTTTATTAATTAATTTAATTTAAATAGTTTTTAATTAATAACTAAGTAAATAATTAGTAAAATAGTTTAATAATAATTTTTATAAACTTTTTATAATTTTTTAGGATTCCTGTGAAGGTTAATTAGTTTTATAAAATATTTCCTAATTTTCTAAGTCATTTTTAGTATTATTCGTAATTTAAATTAGTTTAATTAGTTTAATTAGTTTAACTAGTAATTAATTGATATTAAATTCACAAAAAGACAAAAATATATATTTTTAGTTTTTATATCACTTTTAAGTTATTTTAGAATTTGTAAAAATAAATTTTCATTTTCTTAGCTTTATTTAATATTATATTATATTTAGTTTAATTTAAATATTAATAATAAGTATTAAATAGTTTTTAATTAATATTAAATAATAAAATAATCAAAAAAAATATTTTTCTTTTTTATAAAGTTTACTTTTTATATTAAGTTTGTAAAAAGTCATTTTCACCCCCTCTAGTTTGTTTTTGTTTCATTCCCATTTTTCCAGCACGCATTTACATTTGTTTTAATTTTAATTACGTTTTTAGTTTATCTGATTTCCCGTAATTGTTAATAACTGTTATTTATCTCATTTCCATTAGTGTAATCAATCCCAATCATAATCTGGTTACTTTCCCGATCACTAAATCATTCAAACGTTTCTCAAACACAATTTCAATCTCGTTGGGACATAACGACCCGGGTACACACTGTGCTTACACGGGATCATAAATTGATCTCTCCTCTCTCAGATTTGACTTGTTGACCACACCTGGTTGACTGGTTAGTTTGGGAGGTGTCAACAACGAACAATTTTATTTAAATCCTATGAAAGCCAACTAAGAGAGGTTCATAATATGTGAGCAAGTAAGTATTACTAGCTATATAACTAAGCATTATTCTAACTAATTATTAATCTAAGAATATAAATTTTAACGATAAACTTAAAAGAAATGCGTACCTTTTTGTCTTCAATAAATTTTCTTCAAAAACTTCAAGTTGCCATGTTGGCTTATAGTAGCCATTTGTAGAAGAGATTCCAATAGTTTCGAAAAGTGACAACTTAGCCACTTGCTTCCCATGGTCTCATTGGTCCAAAGTTGTTTGAACCAAACATGGTTTGCAATTGACTAGGATGCATGTATGGTGAAAATAATCCCCATGGGCTAAAACTTGGTTGATGTGGATAAATCCACATTGGGTGACTGTTATTAGAAAGGTTTTGCCTACCTTGATTTCTTCTAGGTTGAGGTGTTTTAGACCGAGGATGAGGACTATTTGGTCTATTTTGGAGGTGGAGTTTTAGATCTTAATTTTGGTTTAGAAAATCCGGTTTTGGCTTTTAGTGATGGTTTATAAAAACTTTTTACTTCCTCATCACTCGCAATAGGTATTTTTCTATCTTTTACAAGTATATACTTAGGTTTTGAATCTAAGGGTTTTTGTTTACTAAGTTCACATTCAAACTTTACATTTTTATTTTCACTAGTTGAAACATTAGTTGAGTTGAATCCTACGCCGGTTTTATTTACCGAAGTTCCTTGAACACTTATTATTTTCTTAAGTGAGTTACTACTATTTTCAACTTTGTCAAGTTTGGAAATTTTATCTTTAAGTTTTTCGTTTTCATTTTTGACCTCTAGACATGTTTCACATTCTATAAAAACTTCTTTTCCTTTTTCTAAATGTTGTAGTTTGATTTTTAATTCAAGTACCTCATTTTCTAATTGATTATTAATATGTTTTAGTGATTTATTTTTAGCCATGACTTTGTATAACCTACTATATTCATTATCTAGGTCTTTTTCATCTAAAGATAGGTTTTTATCACTATAGTATTCGGTTTCGGAACGTACCTCATCGGATGCCTTTGCCATGAGACACTTTTCTTCTCTTGTTGTCTCTTTTTCATCATTGTCACTATCGCTCCATGCTTCTCCTACAAAGGCCTTGTGGTTTTGACTTCTTGACAATTTCGGACATTCTCCAATAAGATGATTTGGATCTCCACACTTGAAACACTTTCTTTCATTATATGGTTGCCTAACATATCTTCCTCGTCTTTTGAAGAATTTCTTGAAGTTTCTTACGGCCATAGCATATTCTTCGTCATCGCTTTCGGAGGTTGAGCATTCTTCGTCACTAGAGTCCTTTTTAGCTTTCAACGCAATTGATTTGCTTTGCTCCCTTTTTCCTTTGACCATCTCGGAGTCTTTCTTTATTATTGCTTCGTAGACTTTCAAGTTGCCGATCAACTCGTCAAGTTGAAGAGTTGACAAGTTCTTCGATTCTTCAATCGCCGTAACTTTAGCTCGCCATTTTGGATGAAGAGCCCTAAGAAATTTCCTAACAAAATTCTTACTAGAAAAATTCTCATCAAGTGCTTTTAAACTTGTGATGATAGTGTTAAACCTAGCAAAAGCATTATCTATTGATTCCTCTTCCGGAATCGTAAATTGTTCATATTGTTGAACAAGAAGATCTATTTTATTATATTTGACTTGACTATTACCTTGGAGAGTGATTAATAAAGAATCCCAAATTTCTTTTGTGGTTTTACACATAAAAATTCTTTCATATTCTTTGCGTGGTAACGCATTATAAATAACCATTTTAGCCTCATTATTTTTTGCTAGTTTCTTTTTCAAATCATCATTTTGTTTTTCAAAAGATACAATTTCATCCTTTTTAGTTTCAAAATTATATTGAATAGGGGGAAAATCACCAAAGGTAATGACATGCCAAAGATCAAGATCTTTTGATTTCACATAAGTTTTGAATCTATTTTTCCAATAAAGAAAACCATCACTTTCAAATAGTGGTGGTCTTTGCATAGATTGCCCTTCTAAATATTTTTCCGATTCCATAGATCGATTCAAGTTTTAAAATAGAATTTATTTTAAAAATCTTGTTTGTCGTGGCTCTTGATACCAATTGTGAAAAACTAGAAGGGGGGTTGAATAGTTTTACGTCTTTTTAATTTATACAAAAACTTGGTTTCAATAAATTGATTCGAGTTTATTCAATTGTTTGTTTGAAAAGCCTTTGATTAGAGTTAAGGATGAAAACAACTATATGATATAGTATATGTGTGTCCTATTAGGTTTGTTATGAAAACTTTGTTTTTGAAAACTTAGTTTAGTTTTAATACCTCGTTTACTCTTAAAACTTTGAT
>LBNU01024422.1:118148-131601 GCA_014162995.1 Artemisia annua | reverse complement strand
GTTGGGAAGTAACTCATTCTTTGTGAGCATCAATATTAGGGAATATTGGTGGAGTGAAGTTGTAACGGTTTGTAGTCCACCGAAAGGATTATACTAGTGAATAGTATCGGTGTCGTGGATTCGCAACTGGACGTACGGATGGTATAAACCCCCCATCCTGAACCAGTATATATCGTGGTGTTCTTTACTTGCTTTATATACTTGTGGTTGTGATTGTGTTTGTGGTTGTTCTTAATTAGACCACTTGGTTATCTTCGAGGGTTAAAGTTTTTAAACGTTCTAAAAGCCGAAGAAACCGTATTCACCCCCCTCTACGGTTCTACAATCAAAATTTCGACCTTACTACAATTTTGTAAACAACGAATTGTTTCCGTTGTTCTATAAACCGTTTTACAAATTATTTCACAAACGATTTTATAAATCGGTTTGCTGTCCTGCTATAATATTATGAATCAAACTACAGTTTTGCTACTATGTATCACGCAAATGATAAACTGGCTTCTTGGTACTCTATGAATTGTTTTACAAACCGCTTTATAAAATATTATGCAATCACCTGGTGAACTATTTACTCATTTTGATGCGTTAAAAGTTTCTGGTCAAACTTCATTAAATTTTTGCATATCAAGGGGTGGTTAAATGTAACCTTTGTGGAATCGTCTTATCCACACCATGTTTAAACACTGCTTTTACTGAAATTACGAGTCTTTTGAGATCGCATCAGTTTACCCAACTGCAAATTTTCTGCAAAGAATTTTGTATTACTCTCTCATAGGCAAAGATGAGCATTTACCACCTGGTAAGACTCGAATCGGTTGTGAGTACCAACATCTCTTTCCAGACACCATTTTATCAGATAACATAGACTGAAATCCAGGACGGATTTCCCGTTAAGGAGGGTAGACTGTAACCACCCGTAAATTTCCAGACTGATTTTAAATAACAAATTATATTTATTGTTTCTTAAGTTTCACTTTTGGACTTTTCTGAATTTATTTGAATCGAATTCGAGAAGTTGTCTCACGAAACGTGAAAGTATTTATAACCAAAGTTCATGGAAAAACACTTCCAAGATTATTGGAAATAATCTCGGGTGCTCAGGAAATATTTATCTTACGTTTTGTTAGTCCCATTGGTGTCTCGTTAAAAATATAAAGGAAATGGCAGAAAAGGTCCTTGAGGGAGCGCTAGGGTTTGCCATAAGTCCAACTACATCCCTATATAATCCACACTTATAACAATTTAGGGTTTCACCATCCCTCCCTCTCACTTTCAGCCGCAACCCACCCAACTCCCTCTCTCTAGATTTTCGGCCACATTCCGGCCAGATACACCACCACCGCCGCGAGTCACCATACACCGCCACCACCATCACATGTATTTTTCCATCCTCTATCTTTTGATATACACCACGCGCCTCAAAGCTCTCTAATACTCCTCGATAACAGCACCTTTGTCTAGAGTTCATCACAAATACCACCACTTCGGCCACCACATCTGGCCGTTGCCGTTTCACCATCTCCACTACTGCTATCACCACGACGTCGTCTTACCATCACCATCATGATAGAAGGTTAAGGGTTCGTTTGGTTTGTTGCTACGGTTTAGTGTGAGGGTCACGTTAGGGTTGTTTGTTTATCAGGTTGTGGTTCGAGTTGTACTCGAGAAGACACCACCATCTCCTCTCCTCCTTGATCTCGTCATCTGAGTGGTATGGTAAAAACCACTTCTCGCGTTGCTCATTTTATTATCATTTTTAGATTTCGTGTTAATTTTCGTGGATCTAAACTTACAATAAAAACAAGCTATTTAGTTTTTGTGGATTAAAATATTGTGACTAAAATGATTTTTAACAAGTTTAAGCGTGGTAAGAAAACTTGTATATGAGGGTGTTTGGATTATTATTTGGAAACGGTTCGGGTTAAACCCAACAAGGGTCGGGGAAGACCCTTGTTCTTTCTTAGCTCGAGCTTGTTTGAATTAGTAATATTGATGTTGCTGAATGCTTGTTTGATCGTGTGAGGTTCTCAGATTTGTTTTGGTCTCGAGTTTGGATTAGTTTATTTTTGTGTCTATCTTGGTGTCGATTTGGTGTGGCTTCGCTGATTATTTTGGCTAAGTCTCGGCTCAAGAAGGCGTAAGGTTGTGTCGAGTTTGATTAAGCCCACGAGGGTGTTTGTTCTTTTGTTTGGCTGACGAGAACACCACGGTAGGTGTTTGTGATTTTGTTTGTCAAAACAATTTAAAGTATATATTGCTAGCTAATTATTTCCGGTCGCAAAAGAGTGTGTGTGGTTAAATTAGTTAAAATGTGACTTATTTTTGTACATGAACTAGTAAATATTGCGGATATTGGATAATCGGGCTAACGTGAGATACCTACTTTGACTAATATAGTAATGGTACATTTCAGATTATATGGGAATTGAGAATTGGATTGAAAAACAGATTATAAATATTAAACGGAGATTTGAGATACTTAGACATACAACGGACTCGAGTAAATTGGATGTTTGTTTTATCGGACTATTTAACATTTTATACTTATTGACTTGAAACGAATACGATATATTAAATTCTAAACGAATTTAATACATTGGATTGAAAAACAGATTATAAATATTAAACGGAGATTTGAGATACTTAGACATACAACGGACTCGAGTAAATTGGATGTTTGTTTTATCGGACTATTTAACATTTTATACTTATTGACTTGAAACGAATACGATATATTAAATTCTAAACGAATTTAATACATTTGATTCGCAACGAATACACAATAAGAAGATAATGTCTAATAACCAATAAATACTTTTATTAGTTTTCTATTAAATTGTTTTGAGAAATTGGTTTATATTAGTTGAACTTATCTTTTATAAAACGTTTGTGTTTTATACAAACCAACTAAGGATTGGGATAAACACCGGAAACTTAACAATCGACTTAATCATTTTAATTTATTATTTGTCGTTATTGCCTGAATCTTTCGTGTTGTTGGAGTTTATCAGTATTTTCTCGACTATGTCGACGTTTATTTCTTTTGGCGTGAGTTGTACATCGATGTTTATTCTTTTGGCGTGAGTTGTAGGTCGATGTCTATTTCTTTTGGCGTGAGTTGTATTTGGAGTATATGTCTTCTTACCACACCACGCGAAACATAAAACCTTCTTACGAAATCATTACTAACAAACTTTTTACAAGTAATGACACGAATAATCCACGAAAACTATGACACATTGTCCTTTATTGACTTCATTATTGTACGAGCTATATTTTGAGATAATCGTATGCGTGTTAAGGTGTACCATCGTGCTCGTACTGCTTGGTGCCGTCGTGCCCATCTTTTGGATATCGTTGTTATTAGCTGTAGATGCCAGTCGTGTCAGTTGTGATATTATGCGTTGCTTCATATTGAGGTGAGTTCATGCCCCCTGTTTTACTCGTTTTATAACTATTTTGGGGGAGAATACATGCTTGTTTTACTAAAATTCAGTATTTGCGTTACTTAAACGTATGACTTGTTTACTCAAAACTTTATGGACTTCGCTAAATTACTTGTCAGGTTACTCAACCGCATGGCTTGATTTATCGTTATAAACTGGATTATTTTACTATGGACACAAGTGTTTGAAATGTATATGTGAATTTATAGCCCTATTTTCTTATAAGTACTGTTTTATAAACTTGGGGTGAGAAACATGCAAAACTGTTTTCATGGACCTAAACTGAACTTGTTTTTACACACTTGTATGCGGAAAGACCTAAGTTTGCTAGAATCCCATTTCGCCCACTATCATCAATCGTCAATTCCTGCTGGAAAGCGCGTATGATATAAATAGATCTATTGGGGGTGACTCCCCCATTCGGTTGGCCACACATTAGGCCAAAGCGGACGTTTACCATGTCGGACTTTTGCTGAGTGACTGGGGATTATCACTCGCGGGCACCCGTATGTACCTATGCCTTTGGCATACTTTTGTCTAGTTTCGGTTGGATGAGCTTAGCATTGCATGCAATATTAGTGTGTGCTTGTTGATTGATTTTTGCTATGGTCCATTTATGCTGATTTACTGTATAAGCTAAAATTTGACTGATTTTTCTCCTGTCACTGTGAGTGAAGCGGAGGTCACTAGAAATGAACTTGATTTGTATGTGAATGATTTTTCACACGCGAAAACCTTGTGGTCCACATTTCTTTTACACTGAATTATTATTTATAATTTTATATAAAACTATGAACTCACCAATCTCGTGTTGACATTTAGCATGTATTTTCAAGTTTAAAGCGATAACTTGTTGTTGGAGGCTTTGGCAAGGCATGGCATGGTTATAGATGACTCTGATAAATTTGGGACCGCTTTATTTCTTTTATGGGCTTACATTTCCGCACTATTTTTGAAATGATGTAATATGAAATTTCTTTTAAACGGTTGAGGTAAAACCGTTCTTTGTACTTTGTGTTATGATGCGAATTTAGTAGCGCCCAAACATGTATGCTTCCGCTAAACTAGATTTGGTGTTTCATCTATCACCTAAAACTTTGGCGCTTTGCCAAAAGGTTGACCGAATTTCATTCTTCCTGCAAATTTTCATTTTGATTAATTGTTTCCATCTAATGTTTTCTGCCAAGCCTATAGCGAGGACATGTCCTTGTCCAAAGTATTGACAAGTTAATCATAAGATTAACGAAAAGCTGTTTGTTTAATTAATTGTAGTGATGACGTGTCATTACCTTTCGTGAGGACATGTACTTACCAAAAGTTTTAAATATAATTATAATTCATTATAAAGTATTTAAAAGTGATTTAAATTAATTTATATTATTTTAAAATAATTTAAATTAAATATAAATTATTTAAATTAATTAAAAGTATTTAAATTAATTAAAATGATTTTAAAATAATTTTAATTAATTATAAATTATTTAAATTAATTAAAAAATGATTAATTAAATGTAAATACTTTAAAAATGATATAAATTAAATATAAATAATTTAAATTAATTAAAAAATGTTTAAAATTACTTTTTATACTAGATGACGAAACGGGAGAAGAAGGCGAACAAGAATAACCTTCCGATAAAGAGTGTTTAGAGAGATAAAGTGAGTACTAGAGGTAGAGAGAGTACCTGAGAAATGATGATGATGATGGTAATTATAGGCAAGCCCTAAGAAAGTTCGAGGCCTTGCCACATGTCTCAACCAGGTTGGTTAAGGGAAGCACATTCATTCCAGCCAATGGGAAGGACCTGATTATAGGTTGCGGTGTCCTTCCCTTGTTTATCGGAAGCATGCCCATATGCAGTTGTCGTGGGAGTGGGAATATTAGAAACCCTTCACCTGTGGTAGGGCCCACACAAATTTTTTCTTTTTCTTCTAGTTCGGAGCCTAAGCTTCTTTGGAAGCTCGGGCTCCTCGNTAATTCATTATAAAGTATTTAAAAGTGATTTAAATTAATTTATATTATTTTAAAATAATTTAAATTAAATATAAATTATTTAAATTAATTAAAAGTATTTAAATTAATTAAAATGATTTTAAAATAATTTTAATTAATTATAAATTATTTAAATTAATTAAAAAATGATTAATTAAATGTAAATACTTTAAAAATGATATAAATTAAATATAAATAATTTAAATTAATTAAAAAATGTTTAAAATTACTTTTTATACTAGATGACGAAACGGGAGAAGAAGGCGAACAAGAATAACCTTCCGATAAAGAGTGTTTAGAGAGATAAAGTGAGTACTAGAGGTAGAGAGAGTACATGAGAAATGATGATGATGATGGTAATTATAGGCAAGCCCTAAGAAAGTTCGAGGCCTTGCCACATGTCTCAACCAGGTTGGTTAAGGGAAGCACATTCATTCCAGCCAATGGGAAGGACCTGATTATAGGTTGCGGTGTCCTTCCCTTGTTTATCGGAAGCATGCCCATATGCAGTTGTCGTGGGAGTGGGAATATTAGAAACCCTTCACCTGTGGTAGGGCCCACACAAATTTTTTCTTTTTCTTCTAGTTCGGAGCCTAAGCTTCTTTGGAAGCTCGGGCTCCTCGGAGGGCAAGGCTCCTTGAGATAGGCTCTTGGTTTATTGGCGGATTTCCTTTTACGGTAGCCTAGTAGGATTTACGCCATTAGTCACGTTTAAGTGCTACACGTATACAGTTCGGAGGCTAGGCTCCAGCCGTGAGTGGGGTACACCATCATTAATGAGATACGATTTTTCTGGGTTGAATTTAATTTTAGAAGCTACTATACATGGTAGTGAATTGATTGGTGTTACTGACTTAGAATAAGATGACTAATTTTTAGGGGCGGGATTTTAGTGGGTCAATAACTTAGCGTTATGGTTAGTTAATTTTTTTTTGCCATTCCATGTCATTGATAACTAAGCCATGCATTGTCTTTTATACAGGTAGAGATTAACTGGTAAACAAATGAGGCTTTTTTGTGTTTGTATTATTTGAGATGGCCAGCTTTTGAAATAGATGTACAACTGCGGTATCATAATGACCGTTTTTTAACAATGGTTTTAATCGCTCATAACAAGTTTACCTAATGAAATTTCGAACTTGAAATGGCATCAACACACCTGGCGTAACACCCCAAACCGGATTGGGAGAGGGTGCACAATATGATAATTCTAAAACATCAAAAATAATAAACATCTCCAATATTACGTTCCAAAATGAGTGATAGCCTTTGAAGAAAAATTTATTTTAAACCTTAGATAACTAACACGCATTCATCAAAACCTAAATATCAAATCTTACAAAAGTAGCTCCAAAACAATAATCATAATAATCATGGCCTAGGCGAAATACGATAATCATCTACAATTTAAATTCTCCATTGACTCAAAATTTCACTAATTCTTTATTTGATCAGCCTTGTAGCTCCCTACATTCTCCCCGATCATCCCTGAATACTTGCCGCGGAGAAAAGAATAGCGGTTGAGCTAAAGGCTCAGTGAACGGAGGTTGACCACAAATAATAATAACACAATATATATACGAGTAAAGATAGAATAGAATGAAATAATAAAGATATTGTGACAGCTGGTAATTTAGGGGACCCTTTTCAAACTTACCGCATTACATTTTCATAAACGTGAGATTTGATTTATTGATGATTTTATTAAGTTATGGAAATTTCGTTAGAAAGTTTGAAATTTATGGAAAGCGTTTATTTCCCTACGTACTATTTAGGCTATTTACGTACTTCGTTATAGGCACTACTTGACTTTGGCACTAGGAATCTTAATAAAATGCGTATTTGATAAGTAACGGTTATGGTTGTTTCAAGTATTTGATTTAGCTTTTCCGAGCCGTGAGTGGTAAAACGTTTTGAAATGATTTTAATTATTAAACGAAATATTTTAAACTTATCGAGGAATTATTTATAAGCGAGCGGTGAATATATATAATGATTACGTGTGGTGACCGAAGTTCTTGTAAACCTTAAAAATAAATGTTTCGGGAGAGATTAAGAAAAATATTTGTTTCGGGTCCTAAATTCTCACTAGTTTATGAAAACTAAACACTAGAGGGACCAAACTTGCACAAAACCTAAAATAATAATAACAAAACCCTAAACCTAATCTTTTCTTTTCATTTTTATCATCATCATCAACCTCTCCCTTCCCTCTCTTCTCTCTTGATCCGGCCACCACCACACCCACCACACCGCCGCCACTTCACCCACACAGCCACCACCATCATACCCAAAATCAAATCCTCTTTCCATTGGTAATATTCACGCGCTCCAAAAACAACCCCAAACCCTTGTTTCATCATTATCGCCACCCTACACTTTCACCATAACCATATTTCACTTCCATTTTTATAGATCTACAAAGAAAAGGTAAGAAAAAGGTATTTTCGTATGGGTTAACTCACGTACGAGTCAAATCCCACGTTTTTCTTCATCTTGGGTACAAAATAATGATGGGTTTAATGATTTTTAACATATTGGTCACGTTTGGTATCGATTTGGGTGTGTTTGTGTTCGGATTTGTGGTGACCCGTGGTCAAACCGTGGGTCAACCCACGATTTCTTGATGTTTTTCTTGCTTCTTGGTCACTAGTGGACTTAGTATAAGATTTGGTTAATGTTTTATTGATTTGTGGTGTTCCGGATTGAAATACTTGAGTGGTTATTGATGTTCTTGTTGCTTGGATGCTAGCCGAGGCCCTCAAGGGTGTGTTTGGCTCGTTGGGTGGCTCGGCCTAGCCAAGAATGCCCCAAGCCGAGACCCTTTGGTCTCGGCATACGTGTTGTGGCTCGTATAGTTGAGCCGAGACCCTTTTGGTCTCGGTAAATTGTGTTATGGATGTTTGATGTTAAATGGTTAATGTGAATTTTTGGGTCCGACTAGTATAGAGTAAAATTTGAGGTTGCCGATAAATATTGTAGTTGTTAAAATTGTTGAAATATTATAGATGGTAAATGTTGGCGAAACATATTAAACATGGGTTATATATTAAATGGATAACAATAAATATATATATGAGATTGTAATATAAAAAGGTTATCGGTAAGTGTATAAATGAAATTCTTGTGATAATGTGGTACTTGACTATATGACTTATTCGTGAATTAAATGTTTATGTGTATATAATTATATTGTGAACTAACGTTTGTTGTGAATGTGTTATTGAGAAATGGAGTGCTTGGTTGTGATTACCGGAGTTATAAGGATGAGAACTTTTAGAATGACGGAGATAAGTTAGTACGAGAGCCGTAGACGGCCTCGCATTGTTGTAGTTTGTGAAGTGTGGATTGGATATCGGGATATATATATTGGATTGATTATACTATGACGTTACATATTGATGTTTGGTGCACGTTGAGGTCGCCTTGACTTTCTAGTCTTGGTTGGCTTCAACAATATCGTAACATGGACTTTGGACTTTGACTAGTTATGTGGACCGGGAAGTCATGACTCGGACACGTGGACTCGAATAAATAATAATTCGTTAACATCGTTTATTACGATTAACTTATATATAATATGAGTCATTTGACTTTGACCCTTATGTGCTATATGTGGGAATGCTATATGTTTTGAATGCGATTATGCGTTATGTGGACTATTTGACTTACTTGAGGCTTATGCCGTTAAGAGATTCTTGGACTATACGTTTATGATACTATTTGAGGTGTTTATTTAGCGTGAGTTCACTTGAGTCGAGACTTTGTCTCTAGCACCATACCAAACGATACCAAGCGATGACTAAAACTTTTCAAAGAACGTTTTCTTTCGGAAAATAAATGGAAATTATTCGGGAGATTAAGAGAGGTAATTAACTTTCGAAAGCTATATTAAGTTAAGTTCTATATATATGATTAGGTTGTGCCAAGTCGTAGTTGCTGTGAAGTCTTAGCCATACTCTCTTTTGCTTATACGTATCTATCTTGATTTCTGCTTGCTCTATTCGAGGTGAGTTTCATAGCCCCATTTTTACTCGTATTTTTAATTGTTTTCTAAATTTGGGGGAGAATACATGCTGCTAGTTTTCTTGGACCTGCTACTACTTCGTTTTGCTATTGTGTTGACTAGTTTAGGATAGACGGAAGTAGATGTTGACCTAGAGCTAGGGCGCTTTGACCCTAGTTTGGAATAGACTCTGCTGCGGCCTAGATCCGGGGCAGTAACGGGTGGTTCCTTGCTGTGACCTGGCTAGTGACCGTTGAGGGGCCCGCTCACTATGACCATTCATCTTTCCTAAAATGATAAACTATTGATTGCGATTATGATGAGGTTGGATTGTGATGTCTATGCCTGCTCTAGTTACACATAGCGCTAAATCCTTCAGGTCCCATATTATTTTTACTTTAAACCTATGAACTCACCAGTGAAAGCTGACCTTTTTAAGCATGTTTTTCTCAGGTAACTAGGAGTATTGCTTTCACTACTTGGACTACGGTGATGTGGCTTGGATCTTGGTTTGGTTTGAGGCATCGATGAAAACTCTGATATTTCTTTTATAAGACCTGATTTCTATTATCTACTTTGGGCTTGCCTATCTAAAAATTATGGATATATGTAAACTTTGACTTATGTTGACTTTGGTTTACATTATTATCTATGCTATCTTGTTATCTATACTTGTGATGGTATCAATTCATGTAGCACCCCGAAAGCTTGTAAGTCTTCCGTTGTACAAAGTTTGGGGGTGTTACAGATTGGTATCAGAGACAAGGTTATAGAGAACTAGGTACATATTAAACCTAAACTACAACCATTTTTCATAAAAATCGATCCTCGACCAACGCCTGCCAGCTGCCAAGCCGAAGACTTTCCTTTAAGATAAGTTTTGAATGATATGAGATTATGAAATGATTATTTTGAGATAGATGCGAGAACTTAAGTTAAGATTGGAATCTTTCACTATGATTATTGCGATATCCTTGATTTATTGATTTAATATGATATATGTCTTGAGAACTTATTCGAGTATTGAGTTTTGGTAATTATGATGATTTGACTTAAGCGGTTTTATGATTTTATGCGTGATTAGAGTAATGCTGATGCGTGGTTTTGCAACCTTACAACAGGTTTTACCTCTCGAGGGATCTCAAGAGGCTTACAACCCCACCAGGCAGTGTACCTGACCGATGTAGTATAGTGTAGTGGTAGGTACGGGGGATTGATCGTTCTCCACAGGGAATAGTATTCGTTAGGTATGAAAAGCTACTCTAATTAGGTCTAAGGGTGAGGGAAGATTATTTTTGTATTTTTTATATTTAATGAAAGCAAGTAAAATCTCGGGTTTGAAGGATTGGGCGGAATTAGTTGCTAGCCAACTAACCCAAAAACTACTATTGCAAATAAAATAAAATAACTAAAACTTAGTGGTTGTGAAACTTATATGGAGACAAGTGTGTTTACTTAGATTTCCTTACTCCCTAACTATCTTTTACCGGTTGGTTAGTGTGTATTAATTGCGTGGATGACGGGTGTATTCCTTAATACCATTTGTGGGGTGGCGTACGTACTTACCCAACTCTATAAGCTCCTACTTCACTCCTATGTCGAGCCGGCTAAGAAGCTCCTAACATGGGATCATTAGAATTCGCTCATGTATTAAATACAACCATAATAACCTAGTACGCATTGGTTCATGTTTCTTAAGACGTTCAAGCAAGTTACCGTATAGGAGGTTAGCCAGATTTCTTAAGCCTAACATCGATAAACAATCATCCAATACAATTAATAACACACTGTTTACTTAGATTTCCTTACTCCCTAACTATCTTTTACCGGTTGGTTAGTGTGTATTAATTGCGTGGATGACGGGTGTATTCCTTAATACCATTTGTGGGGTGGCGTACGTACTTACCCAACTCTATAAGCTCCTACTTCACTCCTATGTCGAGCCGGCTAAGAAGCTCCTAACATGGGATCATTAGAATTCGCTCATGTATTAAATACAACCATAATAACCTAGTACGCATTGGTTCATGTTTCTTAAGACGTTCAAGCAAGTTACCGTATAGGAGGTTAGCCAGATTTCTTAAGCCTAACATCGATAAACAATCATCCAATACAATTAATAACACACCAACAACCAATAATCAATAGTTTGGTTTCATTAGATCTAAGCAAACACAAGATAAATCTAGTCTAGCATGTTAATTGAAAGACAAGCATAAGATATAATTAACCAACACATAGACATATTGATTAATTTGAAGGGAGACTTATCTTTAATTGAACATGGAAGAATCAAGGGTGAAAAACCCTTGAAAAAGCTGATAAAATCGTCTATGGTTTGTTCCCAAAAAGTTGCACACTAATGAATGAAAAATAGAAAAGTATATACAGAAAATACATTCTGACGGCGTCAGGTTATAGGCTCTGACGCCGTCAGCTCACCGCCATTAGGGTTCTCGGATCACCTAGATCCATCTCTGACGCCGTCACGTACAAAACTGAGCTGGGCCGTCTCTCTTTAGCTTAACACCTGACGTCCTAGGATCCATAACACCTGACGTCGTCAATTATTATTTTCACATTTTCTTCTTAGGGCGTCACGTATAGTCAGAATCCACTACTTTGTCTTTGTTGGCTGACGGTGTCACCTTGTGACTCTGACGCGGTCAGGAAGGATTTCCAGCATTCTTTTGAGACTTTGTCGTTTTCTTCACTTTATGCTCCAAAAACGTCCAAAATGATGTGTTTTCCAGAAGTCTTCTCAAAAGTACCTAAAATGACAAAAGGAACGATTTAGGGCAATATTTGATCATATTAACACGAATTAGGGCTTAAATGACCCCCTAAAATGGGTACACTTTTCACCTCATCAAATACCCTTACACTTGAGATTTGCTTGTCCTCAAGCAAATAGGCTTTTATTCCAATCAAAATATGAGTTAGGGATCATTTAACACTAATATAAAAGTAATTACAACAAATAGTTACTCGACCCTAATCATAATAAGCACGGAAATCATACACTAGCACCTCACAAATAGTGTTTGGATACTCTCATCTCTCTTGTGTTATAATCCTATAAAGAAAGACAAGCACAAACATATATCACACAACACATAGACATATTGTATGAATAAAGACTTATCTTGGATTAAACATGCAAGTTAGAGGGGTTAGGATACCCTCTAAGGTCTGTAATACACGTACTAGGGTTTAACCCTAAAGTTCTCCACTCCAAAATTCGACTCTAGTTCCTCCCAAAATAAGAAAAATCGTTCTATATATATAGAAAACGCGGGCTGACGGCGTCAGCCCAATAGGTGACGTCGTCAGCTCGGCGATTAGGGTTTCCTGACGGCCTTCCTTGACGTAGTCATAATTGCTGGTTCCAGATCTGACGGCCTTAGTTGACGGCGTCACCAAATTGCACTACAAACTCTCTGGCCTGTCACGAGTATTTTTTCCACTTCTAGACTTCACTTGTTCCTGACGGCGTCACCTTGTAGAGTGTGACGGCGTCACCTTCAGTAATCTTCAAGGTCTTTTGAGTTTTTGTTGTTTTCCGCACTTTTTCACTCCGAAAACGCCCGAAAATGCTTCTTTTGTGATTTTCCCTTCAAAATTACCTAAAATGAGAAAAGAAACGACTTTGGGTGAAATCCAAACCAAAAACATACGACTTAGGACTCAAAATGACCCCTAAAAACGTAACATTTTTCGTCTCATCATATACTCCCCCTCGTTTTGAGGTCATAAGAAATAGTCGAGATATGGAATGCTTGCAAAAATATTTAGATAGCACAACATATATATATATAGCATGCATACATATAAAGCAAAGCATATAAGGCAAGATAATGAATTATAAATCATGGTAATAACAACGACATTCATTAATAAATTTATTACAAAATGATTATGCTAAACACATAATCTTAGTACATTAGCATACATGTATGCTTATCTTAGCAAACTATACTAAGAAAGTACTTGAGTTGCCATCATGAG
>LBNU01024422.1:90807-108428 GCA_014162995.1 Artemisia annua | reverse complement strand
TGATGATCTCAAAAGAAAGCTCAAAGATCACACAAGTCAAAGGTACTCATGCTCAAAGATGGTCATTACATCACATAGAGACACTACTACTCAAAGATGACTTGAAGCTACATACTTGGATGATGAACACGAAGCAATGCCAAAGATCATCCTACACATTAAGCAAGTCATCTAGAGTCCGCTGCTGAAAGCACAAAGTTCATTTCACTGAAGAATCAACAACTGCGAGCTACAAAGTTATCTACAAAGATCTCAATGCTAGAATTCAAGATTTAATTTCTGGGGTGACCTCCCTTAGGGGGAGATTGTTAGGAATACGTTTTTTCCTATAGAAGATTTGGTCACCCCAAGTATGTTAAAGCATTGTATAGCTCATAGTATTTTATATAGTAGTTAATACGTAGTTTAGTTTAGTTAGTATTCGTGGTGTCGGGTCAGGTCTTTTACCCTCTGTCAGCCCGCTCCACAGCCTACTAGAGGCACTCATCTCCTTGTAACTATAAATACCCTCTCCCACCAAGGGAGAAGGTTGGACCTTTCATTAGTTATACATTTCACTTGCTCTTTATCTCTCTAAAAGGCTCCCACTTTCTCTCTCTAAACTAATCTCTAACTTATCACCTATTCGATCCAAGAACTACATGAACCATACGAGTTTATGATTATGTGTATCCTACATGTTCCATTAGATTAATTTATTTACCGCATATGTTTATTAGCAATAAACATATATTCCAAGGTTGTATATCTTATTTTCTAAATCATTCAAGTGAAGTTTCATTCAAATCTAAATTAAACTCAACATTTAATTTAAATGAAATTTTACTTTCATATATGATTTAAGAAAATAAACATAATACTCCCACTAGCTTTCATGAATACTTATTTCAATAATAAATCAAAACTTGGATTTAATAATTAAACATAAGAACAATCTCTTAGATGCATGCATTTATCCATACTTGGATTCTTGCATTTTGTACAATTTCAAAGATTATATGAATTCATAAAACTCTTAATTACTTATCGTCCTCGCTTAAGTAATTATACAATAGTTTTATAATCCATTATAAAATTTCATATTCATGAAAATGAGTATGACAATTACCATCTTTGTATATTTAATGTGCTTAGGAAAGAGTATTCAATCATAGATAATTACTTAAGTATGATTAATAATCTTGTCACATGCATTAAATGTGTGTACAATATTGTACCTATCACTTGCATTAAATATGTGTACGATATTGTCCATATGATTTCTACACAAAGATTTAAACCACTAGGGTTTTCCTCCTTTTAAAGAAACTCATCATTATTAAGATAAAACAAGTTTTCAAAGTTGATGTATCTTTATGGACAACATCTCAACATTCATAGTATGAACAATTTATCACAATTCAATGTTTTGTAAATTCATCATTATGATTAACAGGCTTACATTGATCCTGTAATTCATATTACTCAGCATATCAATCAAATATCCAAGATATCCTTGCGGATCTATGAATGAGAATTCCATCATCTTGAGGTTTAACATTTACATGTCTAACCTCAACACGATATTTACTAGTGTATTTTAGAAGATTATGTATCTTGTAATTTTATCTTTTCAAGATAAAAAAAACTTCCACTTGCTTTTAGTAATTTAAAGGCTATCTATAAATACTTAGCAAATAGAGCAACAATACAATATACATTGACAGTTCCTGACATTTATTTGTTAATACATTCATCACATTCAGAACTTCAATTTTAAGACTTAATGTGATTCATCACATTCCATAATTTATGGTGTCTTATTTAATCTTCTAGATTGGAGTTTGATTGAGTATATTTAATCCATACTCAATTTCCTAACCTTGATAACTTTAGGAAGAAAAGAAGTTATAGTTATCTTGAATCAAACTATATAAATAGAGTTTGATTCTTCTAACTGAACATCACACTTGACATTGTGGTATTTCATTAGAATTAATATTGAAAGATAATTAATACGTAAGATAACCATATACTCTTTGGCTTACCTATTTACCAACCAAGTCAAACCTAATGGTATAATAGAATTTCCAAGCTAATTGCATACTTTATAACACAAGTATTCTTTGACCAAGTCAAAAGACATAACAGTTATAATCCAACTATACGTTATAAGTCATTGATCAACTCATTGACTTTATGCATATGTTTTAATAAAAACATAACAAGTTAACGCTCTACTTTATATTATAAGTCTTGTATTAAAAGACTTCATGTTTGTGACTTTACAAAGAAAACATAAACATGTATAACTAAAGTAGTTATGAACACCCCTTCTTGGTTTCATTAATAATTTCAAGTTAATCTACTACTCCATCTATTTATGTCATTCTGTGAATACATAAACATTTAATTGAAGTAGTCTTGTTTTTATCTTATTGACACATGTTCTATTAGATGTCTAATTTCAAAACTGTAAATTATCATAGTTCCATTACATCAGTTGATCTGCTAGTAATGAAAGTATGAAATTTACCTTTCCATTGTAATCTAGTCCAAGTTCTCACATGACGTAAATTACAGTTTCAAGTGTTTCTTGAATTAGATTTAAATCATATCTTTATGAGTTGTTTCTTGCACACAATTAAAGATTTCTCCCACTTGTGCATTCAACAACCTCATTTAACAAATAAACAACACAACACATGTTTGCTTATGTGATCAATATGATTATGTCATAGATATTAGCAAGTAGATGTAGGAATACTTTGTTTATTAAGGAAACGCCCATAACTATCCTTAAAACATAAGTGTCTGCAATTGGAAAGTAATTATCTTGAAGATAATCTGGGTTACTACACAGAAAATAAAGCTTGTAGCTCCCACTGAATTAAAGAACATTACAATAACTCCATATTCAGTAATACAACACAACGCTCCCACTGAATTTGACAACATTGTAAATGTTTCATAAATCAGTGAAAGAAAATATTGTGCTTATAACTTTCCTACACTTTTGAATGTCCATACGTAACAATTACTTATATATTAAAGAGTGTATTCTACTACGTAAATGATGGAATAACCATCAAATGTTATTAACTTGAAAAAATTGGGCATGCAATTTCTTCCTTAATAGGTCTACCATCCCCTACAATGGTATGTAGTACCTCTAAAGGGTTAAAGCAACAACTATTAGATAAAATATCCTAGTTTGCCTTTACTACCTTTTGCGGTAATTAGTCTAGCTTCTAATTTAATAACTCATTAAATGTTATACCTATTTCCAGTTAACCAAATGCCATATTTGTTATCAAAGAATTCAATCACCAAAGGAGGGTAATGAAATTTCTATGGAAATAAGATGCACAATTCTCTTAACTATTAAAGTTTGCTATGAGTTATATTAGAATTTAGACAATTCTAATGTTCCTATCAAACCTTTCTCATTCATGAAAAGGAATAGGATTGATTCTCACACTTCTTTCATGGAAAGGAGACTAGGTTTATTCTTTTAGTAAAGTTGACTCTAGCCAAAAACCCCTATGGGTGTAGATCAATTTACCAATAACAGAATAACCCATGTTTACGGTTCAATATTGCATTAATACATTTAAAAGAATTACAAAATTCAATTTTTAGTATTTTCGATAATTAATCTTTCAAGAAAATTAAATACCCATGGTTCATAAACATATAACCATTTAATTTCCATTGAAAACTAGGATCCAAATTGACATAGTTTCATCACATCAGTTGATCTGCTAGTGATAAAAGCATTCAATAAGGTACGAGTCGAACCTCAATTGCCAATATACAAATTGCAATTCCTAGAACGATGGGATTTACATATTTGCCAACTTCAGTTGCAATGTAAGCATGTTTTATCCCCATCTTATGCCTTGAGTCCAAGCTCTCACTTTACTCAATTTAAGTCGTCTAATTAAAAAAACATGTAAATTCCATAATTCCATTACCCCAGTTGATCTGCAAGTAATAGAAGTATGAATTTACCTCTCCATTGTTAATCTAGTCCAAGTTCTCACATGACCCGGATTTACAATTTCAAGTGTTCTTTAATTAGATGGCATTGACTTAATTTAAAGGGTAGTAGTTTTGATGTGTGTAATCAAAAAATATGTACAAAGATGTCATGCATTCATCTTTGTATCATAGGTTTCATAAATCAAAAAAACTTTTACATATTCGTTTCTTTACATGAGCACAAATCAACAAAGTTTTAATTGAGGCGTTGAGTAAATTACAACATTGCCTTAAGAAGCTTCGTACTAACAATGGTAATTCAATATGACGCACAGGTGAGCGCAGAAATTTCGTAGGAGCGAATCTCTTAAAAAACTTGTTTCCACTTATACCCACTTTATAGTTTGTCACTATTGAACCATTTTAGTACCGTCGCATCAATCAATTAAAAGTTTAAGATTTTTAAAGCTCAAAACATGATTTTACCATTATTAAGTCCGGTTTATAATTTTATTATGAAATTATCTTTTTGCTTACTATCATGTCACATACATATATAAACAAATACGCAATTAAATAAAAAAATAAACAACTTAAATAATGAACATGCAAAATAAATCAATTAATACACACAATTGATTTAACATACACGATTTTATGGGGTCTTCCCAATTTTCTTGCCTAATAACATAATTAATTAATTTTTAGTAAATAAACAAGTCTTGACAATTTTATTACTAAAACCCTAATTAATAAGTATAAATCGCATAATATAGCATGAAATCTCAATTAGCACGTAACAATTACTACAAAATCATCATAATCCATGACAAAACATGCATGTTTTCATCATGGATTCCCACATAGCACTTATTATTAACAATAATCAAGTCCAAGATCGCATATCAATTAATGACATATAGCACATATTCATTAAAATCCACATAAAAGATTACATGCAACCTAGGGTTTCTACAAGTTTTACAAAACTAAAACCCTAATAAAATTAAAAATAGGGATCAATCTATATTAGTAAAAAATTAGGGTTTACAAAATTTTAAACTTTAGAACACCATAAACATGTAATAATCAAAAACTATTCAATTTTATGTGTTTCGGTAATTAATTACAACGTATTAACGGCTCATGACGCCACTGTTAGAATTTGATAATCATAACAATTATATAATCAAGTAAACATCATCAAAGCATGTAGCGGAAGTAGATCATAATACATGTAATAATAATTAACCGAATATATAAGGATATGCGTACCGTTGTGATTTCTAGCAAGAACAAGAAATCAAGAAGCAAGAACAAGATAAACCCTAAATTAGGGTTTATGGAATTCGACTACTCCTTAGTCGAATAGGGAAAAGATCACTAACAAAAATATGTTAGTCCTTCGTTCTTGTACACACGTATTAGTAGCGTTTCAATGTGAAAATCTAGGTTCTTGATCACAAACAACCGAACACAATATTGAGTTTAGAAGATCGCGTAGGAACCTTAGAAGGGTGTAGTTGATCAACTAAACACGAATGGTTTGAGCTTAGGAAATCTAGTAGGAACCCTATAAGGGTGTAGTTCGATTTCTAGGCTCAAGAGAAGAGAAGAAGAATGTTGTGATTGCTAGTGAATCAAGGGATGAGAAGAATGAATACAAGAGGTCATGTATTTATACTATTTTCAATCTTGGAGCACAAGACAACAACCCTAAACCCCTTTGGGTTGGGTTTCGGCCGAGCATAGCCCAAGGAGGGTCCATCCGGATCATTCTTGTCAACTATTTGCATTCGAGCCCTTCTTCTTTCGTCTAACGACCGTAAGTGACCGTTAAGTGTTTATTTGTGAAAATAATAATTATTCATAACTAAATATAATAATTGTTAATCATTAAAACTCATACGTAATGTGTGCAATCTCGAAGTCTCGTGATCGAATCCGGTCATATCACATTAATATATATACGTAAAACTAACAGTTTTCTACTGGAACTCACTTCTAAGCCTCATCTTCAAATCATCGGGTCATGCAATGGATTGTTATGTATTTTGAAGTTTCCAACTCTGATTATTTACAATCCTAGTACTAGAATAACGAGTGAGTTACCTAAAGTCAGTGTAGCACCGAAACGGGAACGGCAAAGGGATACGGGGACGATACGGGAACGGGAAACGGCAAAAATCAAAAATTCAAGATACGGGAACGGCGTAGATACGGCGTTAAAAAATATAAAAGAAATTAAAAATATATTAAAGAAAATCCAAAATAGATATATGTTAATGTAAATTGTAAACTCCAAAAATACTACATCTATCAAAGGTGATTAATTTTCAATAATCAAATCATTTTCAAATTTCGGTTCATCTAGTGAGAGATCGGCAAACCCCAAAAACCCTTCATCTTCAATTGAATCAAATATATTTTAGTTAACAGTGTTTTTATATTTGTAAATAATTCTTTCTAATTATACCACACATATTATTGTGACAAAAAAACTAAATTGAAAAAATTAAAACTAAAAATGCTTTATAAAAGAAATGTTAAAAGGACATCTTTTAGTATGTTTTTGTCACTCACGTGACTCATCTACACCAAACAAAAAGTAAAAAGTTACTTTATAGTATTTTTTTTCACACACATTGTACTTCATCTTCCCCAACGTTTTCTTCATCTTCCCAAATGATTTTTTCATCTTCTTCACAAAAAAGCTCATTAAAACCCATAAGAAATTGCTTGGAAACTGCATGAAAATCCAGAAACGGCTAGGGAAACGGCAGGGAAACGTTTCGGAGGCGTTTCGGGGGCGTTTCCGTTCCCACCCCGTTCCCAAACGGGTACGCGACCCTAATTGGCGTTTCGGTGCATCACTGCCTAAAGTACCTAATGTGTCTTATGGTATGATGCATAGTTTTGGTTACGATGAGTCTACTCTACTGATGATTACAAAGTTGTTATGACCAACGATAACAATGTTTATATATTTTCTTTGAAAACTGGAACTTGGAAGAAAATAGGTGATTTCCTTCATGGTCAAACTCAATCTTGTGCATCTGGTATGTTTTCAAACGGAGCTCTTCATTGGGCGAATGCTGATCAAAACCTTGGGCCATGGACGATAGTTGCTCTTGATTTAGCAAAGGAGACATATTGTGAAGTTTTGCAACCTGTGTGTGGTGAAGGTAAAGAGAATTTGAGTTTGGGGGTTCTTGGACAATGGTTGTGTGTCCATTGTAACTCTGATATAAGTCGTGAGTTGGATGTATGGGTGATGAAGGTTTATGGTGTGAAAGATTCTTGGACCAAATTGGTTATCCCGTATCCGAATGACTTTTTTTGGATTGATTATGTGGTGCCTTTGTGTATCTCAAATGATGGGAAGGTGCTGTTGCGATTTGAGTCGGAATTTGTCGTGTATGATATACATAATAGTTCATCCACTCAGCTATCTCAGAACTTTAATAGATGGGATGAAATATGTATTGTTGCTGAGAGTTTGGTTTCACCATGTTTTCCTCATATTCGGAATGGGAGCGGGTCAAGTGTAATGGAAAATGCTATAGTTTGAAACGGTGCCCCGTTAGTGTTTTTACCATTTTATTTCGATTTGGTTACAAGTCAAGTGTAATCCTCTTAATTGTCATTTTCCTGTAATTTCCTTTTTTATTTGAATTTTGTACTTTGGAATGACCTTCCAAATTTAGAACTTCCCTTTATAGAGGACACCTTTTGTTAAGCTTTGAACATCATATAGACACTCTTGTTTAAGGTGTGTGTTACGCGCTGTTTTGTGTTTGCATATTTGATCTATCATTGATCATTCACATTGGTCGAGCAGATTCAGAACTTTGATATTTGGTCTCAAGCATGTACTCTCGTTGATAGTTTGATTTCACCTTCTTTAATTTGGTTCACCATTTGTTGTAATGAAATGAGATGCACGGGCCTTGTAACAGCTCGAAAACGCGACTCATTATATTATCTCAACATTGCTCTTTCGAGTATTTAACATGTAATACTCCTAAAAAAGGTAACATGACACCCAATCGTGTATTTAGTAACGAGTCTTTCTTTCAAGTTACATATCTCTTAGATATTATTAATGTTGTTTCAAATCGTTATACATAGTTTTCATGTTTTAAAAAGGGATAAAAAAACATTATGCTTTTCAACATCATATTTTAACTAAATGTACAAAGATGATGTATATAGAAACCAGTTTTCAAAGATATCATATTATTTATTGCACTAAAATCGTTATAAAAAGATGTGTCTTCACAGGACACAAACTAAAAATATCGTATAAATGTAGTTAGAGATCGAACAATTTCTACGTTTCCTTTGTTAGATAACTAATAAAATGGTGTTGATGTAGATTCTTAGAAGGCCGACATCGACCCAATGTATTATTTGTGTTTCGATTATAAAACATGGACTAAAGGATATTATCTAGCTTGGACAATGTAGACAATTGTGTTATTTTTTTGTCACTTTATATAAAAAGTGAGTTAATTAAAACCTTTGAGATTTTTCGTCGGTTTCAATTTACACTATTTGGAATAGCTTTCGACATGAAACGGAGACTTCATAACGTACATAGAGAGTAAGTCGGTTTCAATTCCCTATATATACTAATTGCCTTGAAGCACATTAAAAAAAGGTTTTTTTGGGCCTGATGTTTGGGCTTACTTCAGCCCATCTTTGTCTTATTTGTTTCCTATGCTGTCCTGGATATATTAGACAAATGTATTTGATAAGAACCACCGCTTGCACTTTACGTTTTCCAACATTTTTTGATCGTCTTTTGTATTAAGCTTCTGGCTCGTGAGGTGGGTTTTTTCTAGATTGGTTGTTGTTGTCTTATGCTTTCTTTCTATGCTACATGTTCTTTTCAGCTAATTCTGTCGAACCAATTCTGTTTTTTGCGTAGATTTGTGGACTGGGTTAAGTATATGTAGTTGTTCGCATGTATGTTTGTTGCTTTGCGTGTGTCTATATGCATCTCGGTAGCAGTTTCTAGGATTAGGCTGTTTAGTTTCTATTCCCGGTTTTTTTTTCCTACGTTTTGTTTTGTCATAATCTGTGTGACATGAAAAAAAAAAAGAAAAGTTGTATCAAATAAGATGGCCAAAGCTATGCCTATAGAAGGTTCGCAGCCACTGGCCTGTGATGGTAGGCCCACTTATCGGCATTCCACTTCTACATCTAATAATGGTTTGGATGGATCCAGCGCTGAGTATAATCATACGAATGCGATATACCATACTGCTTCTTCAAGTAATATTGATAGTAGTACCTCAGAACTTCCTCATTTAAATACTCCTGTAACGGATGAGCTTCAAAGTTCTACGCCTACGTTACAAATTTCCTCTGAAGGTTGCCAATAGCTTGGTGTGACCGCCGTTCCAAAATTGCTCTTTGATAACCGCGGGCATTTGATATCTGATATGCCGACGCATGTGAATCCTGTGAGTCCTTTACCTGTGCAAGCAACAACAGTTGATGGTTCAGTTTCTACGTTTAGAGTTAGTAATATTGTGCCACAGTCTTTTGGGACTGCTCGGTATGCGGCGGCTTGCGAAGGTTGGTTACCTGTCTCAATACTTTTAGGCTACTCTACTTTGGTTACTGTATCATTAGGTATGGCAATTGTGTTATTTTAGTAAAAGTTCGTCTGCAGTTCCAACCCAATTTTGCAATAATGGCATCTCTCATGATGCTCCTATGGTTTTAAATTTCTCGCCTGCCGAGATGGTGTGCAATCGTGCATCTGTTTCATGTATGTTCAATCACTAAGAGTTCTTTATGTTAGCCTTATGAGTCTGCTATAGAATATGTTATACCGTACTTGGTTTTTGATGGTTATTTTCTTTCTAAATTGCTGTATCAGGTTCGTCTAATGCTGGCACAACTTTACCAGAAACTGCAACATCTACTAGAAGAAGAAGTCGCGCACGCAATATGCATGCTTATTTTGATTGCTAACAGAATATCATAATCTGCATGCTTTCTTTGTGTGTTTTCATTATGCTAACTCCAATACTCTTTTCAGGTGGGATGCGCAGGTTCGCTAATCGGCAGCACACACATACTGGTATGTATTATGTAATTTGGGTGCTGTTTATTAGATGGTATCATTTTTTTAAAAGAAGAAAGCCTGTTTCCCGCCACTTTTATCTATACGCAGACTAAATAAACCTTTTTTGATGCTGTTGTATGACCATGCATTAGTATTACGATAATTAGGAGCAATACTTATAATATTGTGTCCATTGTAATTCTTAGATGATGTTAGAATTTATACTACGAGCCAACTGCTTGCAGATCTCTAGCTAAATATTTATTTGTTTGATTTCCGTTTGTTACTTTTTTCTTAAGTGTTCGTATTAACGAAAAAATACATCTATCATAATGCAGCATTCTACCGCCTAATCAAACCTAAGGTTGTTTAGCTTTTTGCTCAACAGATCCTGTCACAGCAATTTCCATTCTCATCACTTTTACTCATACTTGACTGATAATGGCACATAATTTCATTACACATGTCATACTAATTTACACTGAGAGGCAGCTGTTAAACAATTCTAATTCAATGATGCTTTGTGGTTAACCTGATTGTATGTGGTGTTTTTCTATGTCTCTTTCTAGGCCAACCGCATATGATGGATGTTGACGCGTCACCAGTACAGGGACCCGTTGCTCCTCCACAGCGAGAAGGTTGTTTTTTACTTTCTCTTTTTTATCTTTTTTTTATGTACACATTTGTGATTGTGTAGTTTTTTTTTAATCCCCTTTTTTATCCACCCACAGGTGCACCTTTGGATTATAAGCGCTTTGGTAGATGTGATCAAGTATGTCAGCATTGTCATGCTTTGTTTTGGCTTGAAGAAAAGAGGACCCGGATGCCAGCGTCTGCAGCTCCACAGTATCAGAGGTGTTGTGCAGGCGGCTGTGCAGTTTTGCGCACCTATGGGGAATATCTGGTGTACATTACAGATCTGTATTCAGATAGGCATTTTATGGATAACATAAGAGCGTATAATCAGATGTTCGCAATGACTTCATTTGGTGCCACTATTGACAACTCTATTAACACAGGGAGGGGTCCGTATGTGTTTAGAGTTTCGGGCCAAATATATCACTGGATTGGCGGGTTTTGTCCTTCAGGAAACAACACTCCAAGGTTTCTACAGATGTATATTTATGATACATATCATGAGGTACAGAATAGGCTGTCTCATTTCGACCCACATGAAAGACGGATTTTGCGGGAAGATATAATTGAAGGTCTTATTGAATTTTTGAATCATAATAATGCTTTAGTTCGTTTGTTTCGGACTACAAGAGATAAATTGCGCGAAGCTGATATACCTGATTTCTAGATCAGGTTGTTTGGTGTCATTGGGGCCAATCAGTATGAGTTGCCTACTGCATAGGAGCTATTGTCTATGAAGGTGGTCCTGAAAGTATGACAGATTATGATGTCGTAATAGAACGCCATTCTAGGGAGCCAGAAAGTGTGAACAGACTGCATTCGACGTATATGGCATTGCAGTTTCCTCTTCTTTTTATTTATGGTGAAGAAGGCTATCACCTAAACCTAACGCTTAGAAATTTGGAGTATTCAGATATGCAAGAAGAAAAGAAAATGACAATGAAGGTTTACTATGCATATCAGTTATGCGATAGAGTTGGTAGGCATAGTTTAATAACTCGTGCTGGAAGACTATTTCAACAGTATGTTGTAAATGCCTATTGTGTTATTGAGCATGATAGAACAGACTTCATTAGGAGCAAGCAGAATGATATACGGAGTGAGTATTTGTCGGGGATTTACGATGCTATCACTAGAGGTGATCGAGACGGTCGGGACGTGGCTTCTCGCATTATTTTGCCAGCATCTTTCACAGGAGGCCCCCGTTACATGTATAGTCATTATTTGGATGCACTGGCTATCTATCGGGTACATGGAAATCCAACATTTTTTGTCACATTCACTTGCAACGTGAAGTGGCCAGAGATCCAGGAATACATGAATGGTTTCCCATTGTTGAACACTGCTGATAGGCCTGATATTGTGGATAGAGTGTTCGAGCGTAAGATTCATGCGCTCATAAACTTTATCAGAGAAGAGGAGATTTTCGGGAAAATATTTGCAGGTATTTTTTTATTCTTGCTACTGCCTTTATTAGTTTTCAACATGTTTAATGTTATTTTTTATATAACAGTTGAATCATAACTTTTTGTTTCTCTTTTTGGGTGTTTTGCAGTACTTTATACGGTAGAATTCCAGGAACGGGACCTCCCGCATTGCCATATATTATTATGGACGCAACGCCAATCAGCTAATGGTCACGAGACTAACATAGATGCATATATATAAGTGCGGAACTTCCTAACCATGTACAAGACCCGGAAGAATTCAGAGTAGTTTCGGAGCTCATGATGCACGGTCCATGTGGTCGCGCGTATCCTAATGCCCCGTGTACCATTGGCCGTGACAGTTGCAAGAAACAATTTCCAAAGGAGTACTGCCAGAACACATATACTGACAGTAAAGGCTACATGCATTATCGTAGGCGCGAAACAGGCGCTGGTACATATCGTCGAGGGGTCAGGCTGGATAATGGATATGTTGTGCCTTATAATCGTGTGTTGTGTATGGCCTTTTATGCGCATATTAATGTGGAGTACTGTGGCTGGACGATGCTTATAAAGTATCTATTCAAATACATATCTAAAGGGACCGACAGGATTATCGCTAGAGTTGTTAGGCCAATATGTCAACAAAGACAGGGTGCGAGTTCGTTGGTTACCAATGCATCTGCGGCTGGTGGATCTTTAGTGCATATAGATGAAATAAGGAATTTCATGGATGCAAGATATGCTGGCCCACATGAGGCGTGCTGGCGAATATTCGGTTTTGATATTCATAGCAGAGAACATGCAGTTCAAATACTAACCGTACACGCTGAAAATATGCAACAAATAGCTTTTAGAGCTTCACAGCGTCTGACAACTATTGCTAACAACTCTAGAGGCAAGAGGACAACACTAACAGAGTGGCTTGAGTATAATCGGTTGTACCCCTATGGTAGGCATCTTACCTACTTGCAATTTTCGTCTGAATTTGTATGGTCGTTAAGAACTCGCAGTTGGTCGCGAAGGCAAAATAGAAATAAGCCATCTATAGGGAGGCTCACATACGTGCACCCGGCTAGCGGCGACCTTTTTTTTCAACGGATGCTATTATGCCATCAGACAGGCTGTGCGTCGTTTTCAGACATCTGAAAAGTTGATAGAACAATTTACTTTACTCATCGTGCTGCCTGTGAAGCGATGGGTTTGCTAGGATATGACCGAGAGTGGACGTTGGCATTAGAAGAGGCAGCAGCATCAGCAACCGCCTCGGAACTAAGAGATTTGTTTGTACAGATACTTATCTTCTGTGACGTTGCGCAGCCTCCCATCTTATTCGAGTCACACTGAGAACATATGCGTGAAGACATACCTAATAGGCTATCAATGCTGCTAAATATTCCAAACCTTCATGTAAATGAAGATATGGTAAGGGGTGGCATTCTTTATGAGTTACAAGCATCGCTGGCATTCTATGGAAAATCTTTGTCGGATTTTTCGTTGCCAAAACCTCCAGACAACTTGCTAAGAATATTAAGGAATAGATTGGTTATGGAAGAGCTGAGTTATGATCGTGAGCGGTTAGCTGAAGAAAGGGACCGGCTTATTCCACAACTTAATTAGCAGCAACGGGCAATATTTGACAGAGTTCTTACTGCCGTCTCAACCGGCAATCAAGAACTCCTATTTGTTTACGGTCATGGCGGGACGGGGAAGACATTTGTTTGGAAAGCTATTTTGTGAGCCTTGAGATCCGAGGGTAAGATTGTGTTAGCTGTCGCGTCTTCTGGGATAGCCTCTTTGCTTTTGCCCTCCGGCCGTACAACTCATTCAAGATTCAAGTTGTCTCTCAATTTAACTGACCACTCGGTATGCAATGTTAAAAAGAATACTCAGTTAGCGGAATTGCTTGGTAAAATGGATTTAATTATATGGGATGAGACGCCTATGAATGATCGGAGGTGCTTCGAGGCTTTGGATCGCACACTTAGAGATATATTGGATACACCAGGCCATTTTTTTGGGGAAAAAACCGTTATTTTGGGGGGAGACTTTAGGCAGACACTACCAGTTAAAAAACGAGCATCCAAAACCAAAATAATAGCTGCCTCGATTGCAGAATCATACCTTTGGGCTCCTTTTCAAGTTATACTCTTACATCAGAATATGCGACTGCATCGCGAAGAATCAACAAGCAGTGTCGATCATAGTATAATGAGTTTTTCAGAATGGTTACTCGATATTGGTAATGGTATGGCCGGTTACCCTGACGAAGCAGATCCAGAAAATACGGCCTGGGTTAAAATACCGGACGAATATTGTATAGAAAATTCAGAAAGCAGCTTAGCGGAGCTGATACAATTCATATACTATAATGAGACGCTTGAAACACCAACCGCAGAATCACTACAGGAAAAATCTATTGTGTGTCCCAAAAACGAGACTGTTGACATGATAAACAAAAGAATACTAGACAGTCTGCATACTCAAGGGCATTTCTACAGAAGTTATGATCAAGCAACACCAAAAATGAATGATGGTGGCGCTACAAAATTACTATATCCACCGGAATATCTGAATAGTATGGAATTCCCGAGTATGCCTCAACATATGCTAGCGCTAAAGATTGGAACGCCTATAATGTTACTTAGAAACCTGAACCTAATAGGTGGCCTGTGTAATGGAACAAGACTTATAGTTAGTCAGCTTCTACAACGGATTATTGAGGCAAAAATAATTACGGGAACTAGAGTAGGTCAAAAAGTTTTTCTGCCGAGAATCTTACTTACACACAACGATGACAGTATTCCTTTCACATTCAAAAGGAAACAGTTTCCAATTAAGTTATGCTACGCCATGACTATCAACAAAAGTCAAGGACAATCCCTAAACAAAATAGGGGTGTATCTTCCTCAATCGATATTTGGTCATGGTCAGCTGTACGTGGTATTGTCTAGGGCTACTTCTCCAGGAGGATTAAAAGTACTTATCGCTGAAAACTCAGACCGCGAGAAGAACATGACAAAAAACATCGTCTACAAAGATTTTCTGAGTAAAATTATGGTACACCGGACCATAATTTTAACTGACAACCCTCTTACGGCCATTATATGGACAACAATAACACACCAACATATGCTATATGCTTTATATGCATGAAAACCATCATTTATGATAAGGAATCATGTCTTACATTGCCATTACTCTATCTATCCACTTATTGCCTTATTATAATACTAACATCACACTACTAAGTTAGATTTTTTTTCAGTGGTGATCTGTTAGCCATCTGGATTTCATTATCATAATAACATCTATTGCACATCCTACGTGTCTGCATTTTCTGCTTTGTGATACAAATTTATATATGCCATGCTATCACTGTTTTCATATATTTAATGCATTACCATAAATTAACCGTGTTGCAAGAATCCTAGGTTTTTCATGCCCAAGTACACTGCCAACACTGTCACATAAATAACTCTACCCAAAAAAACTCTCCCTAACATACTATTACTTCAGATTAGTCATTCTATTCCTCTTTTGTCTGATTTATGTCTGCTAACATGCATACTTACAGGGAAATGGCACTAACCGGTGATGTAGATACGCTGTCAAAAGCCGTTGTCCCAGCTGTTCCACAAAGATCGCTTGCCTACTTTACAGACCTGAACCCTGCAGACAACAACAAATTCATTGAAGCAAGAGTTTATCGTAAATGGACGGCCATGAAAGTACCAAGTCTTATTCCTACAGGGTTTTCATGCATACTACTTGATAAAAAGGTATGAAATTACTTTTGTCACTTTAAGACATTTGACATTATACTAAAAAAGTAATGATATTCTTATAAATGCGACATAACACTGTTAATTACAGGGATCAGCTATACAGGCGAACGCAGACTTGAAAGAAAAAGAACGTTTTAACACGATTTGCAAACAAATTGTCTTTACAGAATTCAGGGTTTCGGGTTTGAAAAGACGGACAGCTGGGGAAAAACGCTTGATAATGATATGACTCTTTGTTTTGGAAAACATACACAAGTTGACCTCTTGAAAGATGACGACTACCCGTACCACTACTTTAATTTTGCAGCTTATAATGAACTTGGCGGAAGGCTGGAAAGAAAAAACCCCATACTTACAGGTGCTGCCAATTCCTAAATTATTCATTTTAATCCAATTATAGAACTCAAAAAAAATTGCAAACATGTATTTGGAGATTATATTGGGTATGTTCATAACGTAGAAAAAGTTAAGGAGTACGGAGGTGCAACTGGTAACAAAATTAAGCTGAGAAACATAGGAATCCGCAACCTGAAGTAAGCATCCTTTTTTTTATCCTCACTGACATACTAACCGAGCAGGCAAGTCTTACGCATGTCAAAATTGTGCAGCAACAACGTTGTCATTTTTACAATGTGGAATGAAAAGGCCGATAATTTCGAAGAGGACGAATACATGAAAATGCAGAAACCTGTGGTACTAGCTGTCAGCTCATGCTATCTAAAAACATATGGCGGTAAGTATAAGACTTTACCATATACGTAATTTGCTGCATTGATCAATTTTCCTTCTACTCAGTATTTTTTTATGCCACGCAGGTCAAATACAGTTGTCAGCTACTTCTGCAACCTCCTATTACTTCAATGCGCCGGTTGAGGAGACTACCGAACTGCTTGCTGCGTACAACCACATTCAACAATCAATTTTTTGCATACTGTCAAAACTAGATTGATACTAACAGATTCACATATGTGAATCCAGGTATAACCAGAATAATATGGCGGCCCCTCAATTGGAAGTGCAAACAGAAAGACTCACAGACTGGGAGCAAGAAAGGACTCGAAACCGTGTTCCCCTAGGCACACTACTACAAATTGACCCAAACACCCAACAGGTACGAAAAGTGATATTCAAACTACGTGTATTTAATAAACAAGTAAACTGATTATCAAAAAATGTCAACAGCGTGTACTATTCACACAGGATGTTATGATACTTCGAGTGGACAACACGCAAGAGTGGTACTACCAAAAATGCGACGAATGCGGTGGGTAGCTAAGATATGGATTTATCCATGGACACTGCCACCAATATGGAACTCAACCCAATCCAGAAAAAAGGTATGCTAACATATAGGAAACCCAACAATCTGCGACAATAACAACCAGGGTTAACAAGGAAAGGACGGACGGACCAAAGCTCTGACCTCCGACCTTAAGAGACAAGTGGGGTACAAGTCATCAAACTCGTGACTACCCTAAAGAAGTAGGGAATCCCCTATGGGAAGAAGAGCCCAGATAAGTCTTACCCCAAGAAGAGTAACACTTGGGGAATACGCAGCAGGACATGCCCCACGTGTGATGTCAGCCAAACCAAAAGACAAACGTTATAGCATCATGGTGACGTACAAACACAATATATATATATATATATATATATATATATATATATATATATATATATATATATATATATATATATATATATATATATATATATATTGTGTTT
>LBNU01024422.1:68191-90399 GCA_014162995.1 Artemisia annua | reverse complement strand
ATATATATATATATATATATATATATATATATATATATATATATATATATATCTCCAAAGGTTGCAAAGAAAATATGCAACCCGAGTCGTATTTCCCAACGAAGGTTGAATGGAGCTCATTGGTTCGGTGTCGTGAGTCGTGAAGTGAATGTGAGAGGTTTATGGGGAACCCAAAGCTACAATTAAGCTACAAGTAATATAAATGCAAGTAGAAACAAATAAAAGTGCACAAATAAGTCCTAAACGTAAACGGGATATCGAAATGCTAAATTCCCGAGCTAATCTCGGGATTTCTAAGGCAACTACGGGAAATAAAAGTCCTAAATGCACAAACTTAATTCCTAAGGGTCCTAAATGTAATTTTAAACTTTTAGGAAAATTAAAATTATGTTTATAACTTTTTATTTAATTAAAAATGATTTATAACTATTTTTAAATATTTAAAATATATTAAAAATGCAATTAATTAAGAAAAATGCAAATTTATTTTTGAAAAATCTAAAATATTATAAAACTAATTTTAAAACTGAAAAGATATTTTTTTTGGCTTTTTATTTAATTATTATTAATTAAAAACTATTTTTAAATATTAAAATATACTAAAATACAATTTAATATGAATTTAAGCTAGAAAAATGAAAATTTAATTTTGAAAATTCTAAAATAGCCTAAAACTAATTTTAAAACTGAAAAATATTATTTTGGATTTTTTATGAATTTTTATTAATTAAAAATGATTTAAAAATACTTTAAAACTAATTTTAATTATTATAAATACTAAATGAGCTTGAAAAAAGTGAAATTTTGCAGAGAATTCTAAATTAATATGATAAACCTAGGAAAATTAAGATTACCTAAAAATTAAGTCATAATAAGCACTTTGGGCAAATAAGCAGTTTTAAATAAGAACTTATTAATGAGCACACTTCACCAAATTGCACCAAAAGCTCAAAAAAGGTTTAAACAACTTATCTAAGCACAAATTAACTTTAATAAGCTGGAAAAGCACACAGAAAGGCACATAAGCAGTTTCACCTTTTGGACAGAAACTATGCCTAAGTGCCCTACTTCTATCTTATTTTTAAGCGACTGAATAAGCTAATTAATGAAAGATAAAGACAGATTTGGAAACCTAGTACTACAAGCTATCTAAAAATGGCAAAATCCCTAATTATTAAGCTTAATTACAACCTTAATTTACCCTGAGATCAGGTGTACTTCGGACACTTAGTTGTGAAGAACAGGTAACCAAGCAACTTGGCAGAGCAATTTTTAGCAACCAAATGTTATTGGAAATGACTAATTCAGATATATGCTTTAGTTTGCTATATGAACTAACCCCAGGAACAAGCTTATGCAATTTGAAGCCTATATGATGCCCTACAAAGGACCTAGATCAACACTGATTAGGCAGATTTTCCCTAACTTTGACTTTTTACTTGTGAGCTTATTTTGACTTTTGTGAGTTTCTATGGATCAAGACTTAATCTAGAAATTATATTAAGCTGATTAAAGACCTAATTAAGCTAAGTAACACTATTATCTACCTATACCTAAGTTTGCAGCAGCTAAATTACACTAACAAATACTGAAATGAAATTAAAAGCTAATTTTGACTTTTTACTATATTACCTACTGATTTTATTGTTAAACTAACTCATATAAGCCTAATGAGACCTGAATACACTAATATTGCTACTAGTAAACCACTGAACCACAGTTTAACCTTCTTATCCAAACACCCCTTAATATGGCAGATTACTCTATGCTTACCATATTTAGGCCTTAAAATTCCAATCTAATGATCTAGCTAAGTTACCTAACTTAATTAAGGCCTAATGGGACATTAAAATTAAGCAGAGAACAACAAGAGCACTAGAATGCAAATAAGGTTATAACAAGGCAGTGAGAACATGAAACTATACTAGAACAAGTAAAAGCACATAATAAGCATTCAAGCAACTATGATAAGCTACTCTACACAGGATTAAGCTATAAGGACATAAACTAAGCTAGTAAATGCAGAAAATGAAAAGAGAACTTACTTGATAATGGGCTATGAAAGTAACAATGCTACTTGATAAGAGATAAGCTCACTAAGCTATGGAACAGCTACAATAGGCTTATCAACAGGGAAAGGAGCTTTTGAAAGCTTATGTACCCCTGAGCTTAACTAATATATATATTATTATTATTATTATTATTATTATTATTATTATTATTATTATTTTTTTTTTTTATTTATTTATATATATATATATATATATATATATATATATATATATATATATATATATATATATATATATATATATATATATATATATATTGAAAGTAACAATAACTTAATCTATTCTTTAAGACTTATATGACAAAAACTTAAAAGCTTTTATACTAAATTAATTTTAAAAGGAAGCTAGCATAAAAACTGATTAAAGACAAAGTTGAAAAGAAAATGAAGCTTTTATTAAAAAAAAAACTTAAACAGATTACACTAATGAGAGCATTACATTGAATCATTACATGAAAACTTAAACCTAATTTTAACTCTAATTTTCTACAAGACTAATACATGAACAGGGCATCCTTTATATAGCCAAGAGAGGCGGTGGGTGTTCTTGCCAGAAGCTCCCAGAAGCAATTTGATCTTTATCTCACCGACTTTAATGATTCTAGACCCTTGGATTCTTCCAGCTTGTTCCAACCAATGAGGGTGCTTGAATTGGCCACGTTGGATGGATTATGACAACTTATCTGACACCCTGGCAGGTCTAGAAGGTCCTAGGTTTCACTTTGTACGAGGTAAATTTGCAGGGTAAGTTGGGGAAGATATACAGTAATAGGGGTGAGTAATTTGGCGCCTGGGTATTTTTTTTATGTTATTTTGACTTGTGAAAGGGGGGTTTGACCGGGTTTGTGAGGGATCCGGGTTTGGTGTGAGTAGTGGACTAGGTCAAGAGTTAGGGGTGAATGGATTGGGCTAGTGGCAGGTATAAGGGTGTTGAGCTTTTGGGGTTAAATAAAAGGGTTGGGTTATAGTGGGATTTTTGGACTTGGGTTTATATAAGAATAAGGTCATAAGGATCCGGTTTGTGTTTGTATATTAGTAATTTAGGATTAGTAAGGTTTAGGGAGATTATTGTAATTTTGCAAAGTACAAGGGTCTTTTCTGCCATTCTTCAATAACGTGATCCAAGGGCTTAAGTTGACATTCTTTAATTTACTGAGGGCTTTTCTTGTAATTTCTCCAAAAATATCTTTTCAGGGACCAATTTTGACAACTCTTTAAACTTGAAGGACCATTTTTGTAAATTTCTTCCAAGGGTCTTTCTTGACAATTCTTCAAACTTTAAGGACTTGAATGGACTTCTTGAGCTTTCCTTTGACTATTTTAGCATTCCCGGCTCTGGCTTTTGACTACTTCCACATCTCGTGCTCGTTTTTGGTAATATTTGCTTGGTTATTGTCGTTTTCTCATATTTTGTTACCTGCATATACAAAAACACAAAAACACACATATTAAGCATTTATTCGTTAGTTTTTGGTCTTTTTGGTCTTAATTTGGTCAATAAAAGGTATGTGTTTTCACACATACCACATCATGTCACCATCTTTGACAGAGATACGCTGACATTCCAACGTAAGCAAAGTACAGGGTCAACCCGTGAGACACAAGTAATGACAAGGTCCTCAAGGCCTATAAATACCAAAGGTATTTGCCATCAAGCCTCAGGTTAAAAACACACACTTTTACCTCTTATTACTCTCTCCCTTAAACCTTTATCCCTGTCCAAACCTATACTTATTCTCACACCCGAGGTTGATCGTGGAGGCCCCCTCCACGGTGAGACTAACGGTGCATTCTTCTTAGCAGGTCCTGCAGCCTCATACAACCATAAAAAGATCACCCAATGCGTGCCAACGTCTTTCTTAAGTGAGCTAGTCATATCTGCTAAATACTGGTTCATCATCTATTTTTCTTGATCTCAGGTTACTAGCAGTGGTTATTCATACCTCATTTCTGAGGATGTAGTATTAATTTATGTGAACCGAATAATCTTTTACCATTGCTTATTATGTATTAGTTAAACATGAAGGACCAAACATGTTAGTTAGAAACCTTATAACCGAAAGTTAGTTATAGAAAGGTAGTTAATTCGGTTATGAAAAAGGAAAGGGTGCATCGGTTCAAACACACCGATTCATACTCTATATATATGTATGTATTTGTATCGAAACAATGGTTAGACAACATAATACAAATCTACTTATTCGAATACTTTGCAACTTATATTATATCGAGAGAATTGGGACAACAATTGGCATCAAGAGCAAGGGTTATACATCGAAACAAATTCTGTTTCTACATCAAAAAACCATTAACGAGGAGCCATAAAGAAACGCTAAGAAATGAAGAAGAACATCATTTTTTTTCTTTTAGCGAGGAACGTTTTTGTTTTTCTTTAATCTTCCAAAGAGAACAAACGGATTTGAATAAGAAGAGACGTAAAAGAGATAGTGCATGATCTATTTTGCGTTAGAAGTTGCAAGCGTACAACATCAAACAATATTGGTGGAAGGAAGAGTGGAAGACTTTGTGAAAATCGGTTGAAAACAAATACACAAAGCATCATAAGACGCGGATATAGAGCGCAAGGAACGTTGTTGTGGAAGAAAAACGTATACGTAGAACATTGGAAGGAGTACTCAAGGTTTAGTGTGGAGAAAAGTGTCAGTACGACACAAAACAACAACAACGAAAAGAAACAAACGAAGGACTGTTTTGTTTTGGTGGAACGAAATCAGAAACGAAGGACTGTTTTTTGATTTGGCGTGGGTTACCAAGGAGTGGTACCAAGAATTTGTGTGTAGGAAAGTTGCTGATTTCGAAGAGACCGAGATCAAGAACAACACACAAGGAGAAAAGCAACGTGTAGTGTGGTACAAGGAAGTTTTGTTTTGTTAGTGTCGAATACAAATAAATTCGACAACAAAACAAGAACGAAACAATAAGGCCGAGACTTGGTTGAAGATTCAAGGAAGAATCCGAAGGCAACAAAGCGAGGAGGCTGTGGCAATTTTTGTTTAGACTCGTTGGGTACAAAAGTAACAACAACAAATTCGACAAGAAGAAAAGGAGAAGAAACCTTGGTGATTTATTTGGTTCGAATCAAAACAGAAACAAGGTAAACAAATCCGAAAGGTTTACTGAAGTAGAAGTCGAATTGGAAAGAAAAACAGGAGGCAACGAGGCAAAAAAAACAAAAGGAACGAAGTAGGAATATCAACAAACGTTGGTGAACGACTTTTACTAACGCAACAAGGGAATACAATTCGTATTCATAACAATAACGAGATCACAACTAACAAGTTTTATCTTTGGATTTAAATTATAATAGAATAGTATAGATATTTTAGTTTATACTATTAGGAAATCCCGATAACTATTATTGATCCCGTAGTATTAAGATTCCCGGTAATTATACATATTCCCATACTAGAAAGATACCATACTAGGAAGAAAAATTCCTTGCACACTAAAAGGTGAAGATAATAAATACCTTTAAGATGGCTGGCGATGATACAACAAACGACAACAACATATCTAACATTGTGAAACCCATAACACCTATTGCACAATACCAATGCCCTAAGTTGAAAAACACAAATTACACGGTATGGGCTATACAAATTAAGGTTATACTAGAAGCACATGGTTTGTTGGAAACAATAGAACCTAAGGAAAACACAGAAGTAGATGATAAGAAAAACAAGGCAACAATGGCCTTGTTATATCAAGCGTTGACAGAAGATGTAATTTTACAAGTAGCAAGTTGTAAGACGGCCAAGGAATTATGGGATTCTTTAAAGAAAAGACATGTTGGAGAAGAAAGAGTGCAGCAAGCACGGTTACAATCATTGATGATTGGATATAACTCACTTCAGATGAAGGAAGATGAGACGGTGGATGCATTTGCAGACAAGTTAAATGGCTATGTCACGAAGGCAAAGGAACTAGGGAAAACATTAGATGAATCACTTATAGTTAGAAAACTATTAGACTCCACACCCGATAGATTCATTAAGATAGTAGCATCCATAGAACAAACAAGTGATCTAGACGACATAACCCTAGATGAGATCACTGGAAAACTCAAAGCGTTTGAGGAAAGAATAAAACTCCGGAAGGGAGGTCAAGTTGAAAGCCAGGAGAATTTACTATTCGCACACGTTGAACACTCAGGAAAAGGAAAGCGATTTAGTAAACGCGGAGGTAGATCAAACTATTCACAAGGAAACTGGCGGAATAATAAAAACAAAAATAACTCGTAAGAAGGAAACTCAAATCATAAGGGAAACCCTAATAGGAATACAAATAAGAGGGATTTGAGTAATTTAAGATGTTTCAAGTGTAACAAACTTGGACATTTTATGAGTAAATGTAGAGTAACATCAACAGCTCAGGAACAATCAAACCTTATCTTAGAAGATGATGAACCATCACTGTTAATGACTATGCACGAAACTGAACACGAGGAAGTGTTGTTGAACGAAGGCCAGATTCAACCAGAGAAATATGCTTCAAAAGATGACAGCATATGGTATTTAGATAATGGTGCAAGTAACCATATGACGGGAACTAAGAGTCATTTTAAGGATATAGATGAAAGCGTAACAGGACGAGTACGTTTTGGAGATGGATCATATAATAAAGGGAAAAGGCTCTATTTTGTTAGGTTGTAGAAACCAGGAACAGAAGGTAGTATCGGATGTATACTATATACCAAACCTTAAGAGCAACATACTAAGTCTAGGACAACTTACAGAAATAGGTTGTAAAGTCATAATGGACGGAAATAAATTGACTTTGTATGATAAGAGCAGGAAATTGTTGATGAAAGTAGAAAGATCTAAGAATAGACTTTACAGTATTAGACTCCAGATAGACACACCCATATGTCTCTTAGCAAACGTAGATAACCAAGCATGGTTATGGCATGCTAGATTAGGTCATCTGAACTTTGACGATATCAACAAGATGACTAGGAAGGGTCTAGTGGATGGAATACCTAGAATAAATCATGCCGGACAGATTTGTGATGCATGTTTATTAGGAAAGCACAGTAGAACATCATTTCTAAACCAAGCTAAATTCAGATCAAAGAACCCGTTGGATTTAATATATGGAGACCTCTGTGGTCCTATTAGTCCAGCAACACACTCAGGCAAGAAACTAATATTCTTGTTAGTAGGCGATTGTACACGTTTTATGTGGACTTACTTTCTGACTTCGAAAGACCAAGCATTTAGTACATTCAAGGAATTTAGACAAAAAATAGAAATGGAAATGAGAATGAAAGTGAGGATGCTAAGAACAGATAGAGGAGGTGAATTTACATCAAATGAATTCACCAAGTACTGTAAAGATAATGGAATAGCACGACAGTTGACAGCTCCGTACTCACCACAGCAGAATGGAGTAGTGGAAAGAAGAAATAGGACAGTGTTATCAACTATGAGGAGTATGATGAAAGCCATGAAGTTACCCTTAACTTTTTGGGCGCAAGCAGTGAAACATGCCATTTACATACTCAATAGAGTACCTACAAGAGCCCTGATAGATAAAACTCCATATGAGGCACTCTACAATAGAAAACCAAATCTGGAAAACCTAAGGATATTCGGATGCACAGCTTATGCAAAGATAACGATACCTCACTTAAAGAAGCTGGATGACAGAAGCATACCAATGATTTACTTAGGAGTAGAGGAAGGATCAAAAGCATGTAGGTTATATGATCCAATAGCAAAGAAGAAACATGTTAGTAGGGATGTTAAGTTTATGGAAACGAAACCGTGGGATTGGAACAAAGATGAAGAAGATACGAGTACACAAGACACATTTTGGGCTAGTTTTGTGGTAGAAGGAGTTGACAACGAAAATGCTACACCAGTCAACACAGATATCAATGATAACATTGATAACACGTATCAAGAACCGGATCCAATACCAGATCCAGTTACACCAATCACACCACCAACATACACCTACTACCCTAACTCAGAAGAGGATGAGGAGGCTACTATTAGTTCATTAGAGAGCTCAGATCAGAGATATGATCATAGACCAGTACGAGGTTTAAAAGGTTTAGCAGAAATCTATGAAACTGCACAACAAGTTGAAGCACCTAGTTTATTTTTCACAGAAGAAGAACCTCGTAATTATAAGGAAGCATCAGCAGATAAGAAATGGATTGAGGCCATGGAGATTGAATTAGATTCAATCAATAAGAATAACACATGGATTCTTACTACATTGCCAGAAAATCAAAAGGCAATTGGACTCAAGTGGGTTTTTAAAACCAAGAGAGATGCACAAGGAAAGATCATAAGATATAAGGCACGATTAGTAGCAAAAGGATATGTACAAGAACAAGGAATAGACTTCGATGAAGTATTTGCCCCAGTTGCTAGGATAGAAACAGTACGGTTGATATTAGCATTAGCAGCATATCATGGTTGGCAAGTTCATCACTTGGATGTAAAATCAGCATTTTTACATGGAGATTTAAAGGAAGAAGTCTACGTTACACAACCTGAAGGATTTGTACAACCAGGAAATTCAGGAAAAGTGTATAAGCTTATTAAAGCTTTATATGGATTAAGACAAGCACCGAGAGCTTGGAATGTGAAGCTTGATCAAACCTTAAAGTCATTAGATTTCAAGAAGTGTAATCTCGAACAAGCAGTTTATACAAGGAGAACCAAGAACTCTACAGTTATAGTTGGAGTTTATGTAGATGACTTAATAATCACGGGCACTCCAAAGAAAGAAGTAGAATTATTCAAATCCCAGATGGAAGAAAAGTTTGAAATGAGCGACTTAGGATTGTTAGCTTATTACCTTGGGATAGAAGTTACACAGACAGGAGGAGAGATTACAATCAAGCAAACAGGTTATATTAACAAGATCTTGAAGGAAACAAATATGGAAGATAGTAATGATACGAAGATACCAATGGATCCCGGTACTAAGTTGGTCAAGGCGGAAGATGGTAACTCAGTTGACGCAACTTACTACAGAAGCTTAATTGGAAGTCTCAGGTACTTACTACATACAAGACCAGATCTTAGTTATTCAGTCGGACTACTCAGCAGATGGATGCAAGAACCAAAGGAACATCACCTGAAGGCAGTAAAGCAAGTAATCCGATATATTAAAGGAACAAAGGAGCATGGCATAATTTACAAGAAAGAAGGCGGCTGCAAGATTACAGGTTACAGCGACAGTAGTTATGGAATCAACACTGATCAAGGAAAAGGAACTACTGGGATAGTATTTTATTTTGGAGAGTCACCCATTACCTGGTGTACTCAGAAGCAACCAACAGTAGCGCTATTATCATGTGAATCAGAATTCATGGCAGCTACTGCAGCAGCATGTCAAACCTTATGGTTAAAGAGATTACTTAGTGAATTAACTAGAAGTGAAGAAAAGAAGATAACGTTGAAGGTTGATAACGTTTCAGCAATAGCACTAGTCAAGAACCTAGTTTTTCATGGAAGAAGTAAACACATCGACATTCGCTATCATTTCATTCGAGAATGCGTAGAGAATGGACACATCAATGTGGAACACGTCAGCGGAGAACTACAAAGAGCAGATATACTAACAAAGGCTCTACTAAGATTGAAGTTCACGACAATGCGACAAATGCTTGGAGTTCAAGATTTAAAGAGAAGCAACGATCAAGATTAAGGAGGAGAATGTGAACCGAATAATCTTTTATCATTGCTTATTATGTATTAGTTAAACATGAAGGACCAAACATGTTAGTTAGAAACCTTATAACCGAAAGTTAGTTATAGAAAGGTAGTTAATTCGGTTAAGAAAAAGGAAAGGGTGTATCGGTTCAAACACACTGATTCATACTCTATATATATGTATGTATTTGCATCGAAACAATGGTTAGACAACATAATACAAATCTACTTATTCGAATACTTTGCAACTTATATTATATCGAGAGAATTGGGACAACAATTTATACTATACGTCACACGTTCTAGCACGTTGGTTAAACAACCAAAAGCATCATGGGTCTGAAAGATCAAGAGGATTAATAAGAATCCCTCTCACTGTTCGGATGATCGATGTTTAGACTGTTTACGAATCCTTGTGTTATTCAACGCTTGTTCGTTTATAATAATTAATCTTAGCTAGTCTCTTGATATTTCTGGTTAATTACGACGAGGTATTTCGGTAGATAAATTATTTGATCTTCTTCTTTATCTGTCATCTTTTTACCGCATTCGTATGCTTCATTCATGTATTACTAGTTATAATACCCGTGCACGCACGTGGCTTAGGCATTAAATTTTAAGTAGATATTAGTTTTTCAATTGTTAATTTTTCATATAAGAAAGTTTTTTCACATTGGTACATATATCGTTTCTACAGTGGCTAAGCCAGGATTTTTAATCATGATATGATTGAGCGATATAAAGTTTTTATTGTAACTTGTAAAATGACGGGCTTTATTTAATTAAAGCCAACAAAAATGCTCATTGATGATTAAAGTACCAAGTATAGCTTTATTTTTTTTACCACACTCATCATAGTCGGTCTATTCAAATACTAACATTATATGACAACAAAATATGAAACTTTTAAGGTGCGTTTAGTTGGTGAAAAATATCTCATTTTTTTAGGAAATTTTTCATGTGAAAATAAAAAAATTGAAAATCCGTTTAGTCACATTTTTTTCCTAACAATTTTTAAAAAAAATGAAATTTTCATTTTCTAAATTTTAACTAAGAAATTGAAAAGCCCATTATACTATTGTTACTTTTTTCTTTCTCATTTCTTTAGGCAACCCTAATATCGTCAACCAACAAATATTTTGTTAACATAAATATTCCGTCGAATAATTTTCAAAAAAAGTTTGATTTTCATGTTAAAAGTAGACTTGCCCGTATTTTTTACCAGCTTGGACATGAATTTGTCCCAACTTATCATTGTGTTAAACAAAAACACCAAAACATCCATCAACTTACAGTGTCATTATTATGTATCATGTATGGTTAGATACTTATTAACTTATACGGTATGTTCTAGAGCATTCACAATAGACTTTTGATATGTTATATGAATCACCCATGGTTTATTAAGACTTTAAGAGTTACCAGAATTCAGCATATATTAAAAGGGAAAAAATTACCCTTTCAAAGTACTTCAAGTAATTGTTACATGTTACCTTAAAATCGCACAATTTCCGTACAAAATACTTGTCAATGAAAAGCTAGGAACACCTACTCCGTTTTACACCAACCACCTCTTGCAAACACCAAATAAGATACATCCAGACTTTATGGTATTAAATTAAATTCTGTGTAAACTATTTACAGCATGACAACTAAATTGTGTTACATACACAAGTTCGAAAAGAACAACTGCTAAGAAGTAAGGCCATTGGCCACACCTTGTATAAAGAAGTCAGGTAAAATTGAGAGGAAGCAAAAGTAATCTCTCAACACAGGTGATCAAAGTTTCATCTCAAACATTCAACTGGATTGCATTCATTCTGGAAAAATAGTGATTCTCTAATACAAAGTCTATTCGTTTTATGGACCTGAAAAATAAGAAATAATGAGACTGATGTTATGTATGGAGTCACGTACATAGTGAGTTATTCATGCCAAGGAAGCCACTCGCCCTTTGATTGATTGTGAATAAATCTTATGGTAAAAGAAAATTACTGTTTTTATCTATGACACACACACACAGCAACTAATTGTGGATAGCTATCCCTCTGTAAAACACAAAATGTACCTTTAACTTATGTTCAGTAAAATAGTATTTACTTATTATAGATACCCAGTTTAGTTTGGACTTTATCCTTAGTTCGTTTGAATAGCCTGAGCCCATGAGCAGAAAAAGTATTATACTTCTTAGCATTTAGTCTGAAGATACTAAGGATACAATTTGTTAACTTGAGGTTTGTTTACCATTGTGACACCCAAATATTGATAATCCCACTTGTTACTATCAAGCAACATATACCCATCCACAGAAGAAAGGTCATCAACAAAAAATACTCACTATACTGCAAACTTAAATACATAACTTAATATGGTCACTTTGTTAATCTTAATAAGTTATGTAATTTCACCATATGAAATCTCGATGTCTAGGTCAATTCAATAACAGAATTCATGAAACTGGTTTGGTATTTCCTGCCATGTGATAAAGATTTATGAATGAGTGTACTATGCATGAAGTATATGAAAGTATCATGGAGATTAGAGATGGCATGATGGGTAGGTGAAGAATGGATTATGGTTGAAACGGGTCAATTGGGATGAGGTTCAAATGGATCAAAATGGTTTTGGTTCAAATGGGTGGAATGGATTCAAGTTCATACAGGTGGCTAGGTAAGGATAGCCGGATATGTCAACCTAATAAAATGACCAAAAACACCCCTTTTAAACTTTTGCAACAGCCCCAAAAATTCATTAAAACCACTCAAACACCATTAAACCCACCCAAGCACCCTAGAAACTGAAAATCATCATAATCAGATATTGGACACGATAATTTCATGACCAAACAACATGTTGCTACATGGACGAAAGACAACCAAAAGCTAGCAAAATACCTTAAGTGCCCATGGAGGATAGGTTGGTCAATGTCACCGTTTCTTGGGAGAAACATAACAATTCTTGGTGCTATTTCTTTTGCCACATTGAATAGAAATTGCCTGCATATAAGCACATATATTTAGCATAAACCCCAACAGATATTAAAGTAAATAGCCTAAAGTGCAATCATTTAGGTTAAGAAACCAAACCCGTCAAGTGGCTTGAGCATAGTATTGATGTCAAAGTTTCTTGCTTTAGTATATTCAGGTCCTCCCCACTGTGGAGACAAAAAGACCGTATCTGCCTGCACGTAATATACAATGTATTAAATAAGAAAATGGAGCATAATCTTGCATCCATCAAACATAAGTGCAATAAATTAAATACCTTCAACTTTTGGGCAAGAACGAAACAGTAGTTGTATCCATAAACAGAGCATTAGGTTGTGCGTACTCAATCTTCTTTAGGTCAATATCAATTGCAATAATGTGGGTGCTTCTGGAGGTTATATATACAAATGTCACAATTCAACAATGGGTAAAAAGTGTTATAGAGCAACAAAATTCTAAATAATACACTTGAGAAAAAAACATCACAAACGATAATGATATCCACAACATGCTCATACTTTTAGTTTGGTATGTGTGCCTAATAAATTTGGTCTCATAATCTACTAAATGCTTAACGATACCATATAACACACCTAAATCATTAATGAAACAACAAAAACATAAACCCGAATCTCAATTACCTTAAAAAAAGGACAAAAACATAAATCAACATCTAAATTTTAAAAAAAAAAAAAAAAAAAAAAAAAAAAAAACCCCACAAAAACATAAACCCACATCTCAATTACCTAAGAAAACACAAACCCTAAATCTATTATCCAACTTGCTGATATAAATTGAAAAATATCTTTGATTAACCAAAAATCACCTTTTCCCATTGTGATCGCCATTTAAGCAAACATAAAACGGGTTTTTAGATCACCATATGTGTTTACGATCGGCAGTGGCTTGGTTTTCGGGTCGCAATTTTTTTTTCCTGGTGACACGATTGGGGGAGGTCGGGTATTCTGATGGGTAGAAGATAGGTTTGGTATTTTTTACATTGAGGTCCTTGAAGTTTTAAATTTCGTTCCCGCTTTTTGAAGTTTGTTTCTTTACACTTTCGACACCCTATGTTTTTTTGTGTATTTTTCCAGTACACGTTTTTATTCAATTTTGACCAAATTGGATTCAATTTTGACTTTTAATTAACCAATCACGTGGTTTGATTTTGTCTACGTGGCAAAATCGAGCTCTCCTATTGGTCTAATTAAATTTTCAATGAGAAGGGTTTTGCAAAAACACTCCGAAATGATGTAATTCTTTTATTATATAAAAGATTTGTGTATTATTCTATGCTTTCATAGGTTGTGATGCAAACTATACAATAAAACATACGTTGAAGGACATCATGATCAGTAAATTCTCAAAAGAAGACATCATGCTATCTTGGAGAATTTTGACCCATTCTTTTGGCTAAAAACATGTATCTATCAATGTCAACTGTATCTATTCTTGATTGTGATATATTATTCTTCCTTGACATACTAAAATATTTAGTCAATGAGGGCACAATAATGGTTTTTAACCAATCATCTCTCATTGGAATCTTGGTTAATTACTTTATGTTTGTTTGTATATTGGCTTATAGCTAAATATGAGCTGACCAGTTATTAGATTCAACTTAATTTCTTGCTAAACTTCTTTTGAACGGCGGATTTTATTACTAGCAAGACACTAGAATAACAACAAATCGTTACATGGGATTATTACAAGCAATAATAGGATCATAAATCCATTCTAACCACACCAGGTTTAATGTTTTCGACCTATGAACAATCCAAGAGAAAGATAACGTTTTAATTTCATCCATGATGGTGTCCTTTTTTTGGTGGTTTTACATCGAAGCAGAGATTGTACCTGTAATGCCAAAGAACTCAAAAAGCAGTTTGGACGACCCCATCGAGCTAAACTAAATTATCACATTTGATCAACTTTTTTTTAGTAATTCAGGAAATCATGTATTACTATGAAAATTGATATATCTTCCTACTAATAATCTTTTTACGTACCAATCTTCATGATGACACATCATCTTACATGAGAAAGAAATGGCAACTTTGTCGATGAGTATCGAATGAAATTCTTCCATGTGAGTTTAGGAAAAAATTTAGGAAGATTAACCGGCCGGAGAATAAACCATTTCCATATATTAATTATATACATGCGTTATGCACATGAATTCGCTTAACGATGCACTTTGGCACACGTATGAGATTCAAACTCAAAAGAAACTAGTTATAATACCCGTGCACGCACGGGGTTTTTCAGAAAAATTTAATTATATAGTATTATCGTTTAAAAACAGAAAATCTTATGTATATTTTAAAAAGTTAGAGTATCAATATGTGCGAAAGTAAGAAAAATAGTTAGCAGAAATTGTAAATATAACCGTGGCATCGACCTTGTATTGAATTCTTGAGCGTGTCTCTTTATAATGTTATTGGGTCAAAGGTTCTTTCATTACATGGGTTTACACATAAATCAAATTTGTTTATTATCTAAAGTTATCAAAAAACATGGAGATTTATAATTTTACACTTAACTCCATATAATATATTTAAAATTCAACCACTAATGTTTTATTAATCACCTCCTCTTTTTTTAAGTTTTTGTTTTCATAAATTTAACACCTATATTTTTATGTGTTTTTTTCCTCAATCAAATTCTCCACCAAATTTATTAAAGTTTGACCAAAATCAATTCAATTTTGACTTTTTATTGGCCAATCATATTGCTCGATTTCGCCTATGTGTCAAAATCGAGCTTTTCTATTGGCCCAATTTTTTTCCCACTAAGATTGTTTTGTCAAAAAACCTCCGAAATGATGTAATTCCTTTATTATATAAAAGATTTCTTATCCCGAGTTATGAAAAGCTATTTAAGCCCAATTTTTTTACTGATGACACAAGGGAGCACACTTCTTGAATAGTTCAAAATCAGTGTTTATCATATGGGGAAATCATCCATGCTGTTAACGTACAAAATATTGCAGGGTAACAAATGTAAGTTTAAAACTTATTTTTGTTTTATATTTGTTTTGCTGCAGGTATGATGCCTGTGGTTTGCAGCAGCGATGCTTTCCCCTTATCATATATAGAACTACTATTTGAATGAATCAAAGTAAACGGAGACAAACGTGTAGAGTCATACATAGTACTTGTTCTGGTCTGAGATGAATGACATAGGTTACAACTTGATAAGATGCCATCAAATAAGTTGAAATAATTAACAAAAACAACTTGATAAGATGCCATCAAATAAGTTGAAATAACAAAAGAAATTTTTTTTAAAATATATGTGTATATATATATATTGGAAACATGAAGAAACACTAAAAATTAGCAAAATAAATGCCTTTAAATCGATCACCTCTTCAAAACACACAATTCTTCTATCAACCATCATGAAGTTCACAAGAAACATTAATTTATGTTTCTTATTTTTTATCCTTGCAATCACACAATCCACAGCTCATGAATCAAACACCACCGGTGACGTTATCACCATCACAAAAGTCGCAAACGTAACCAAACCTGGCTGCCAAAGCCAGTGTGGAAATGTAATAATCCCATACCCTTTTGGTATTGGTCCAGGTTGCTTTCTAAGCAAATGGTTTGAAATCACTTGTAATACTACTTTTAATCCTCCCAGACCCCATCTTGGCAATGTACTCCAAATCCTCGAATTCACCGATTACACTTTCCGTATATATAACAGAGTTGCAAGCGTATGTTACGATCAATTTGGAAACATCACTGAAGACATTCCAGCAATCACGAGTCTCGCATGGTTGTCACCCTTCTCATTTTCTCAAAAAAATCAATTCACTTTAATCGGATGTGACGACTTTGCCTTATATAAAGGACCTTTACAAGTTCCCTTTACTAGCGGCTGTATTGCATTGTGTTCAAAGCCGAGTGAAGTGGTCAATGGCACATGTTCGGGTGTTGGATGCTGTCAAACATCGATTCCAAAAGCACTTAAATACTACTACACTTCTGTTGGTAGTTTGCGCAATGACCACAAAAACATATGGTCTTTTGATCCCTGTACGTATGCGTTTTTGGGTGAGCGAGAACGATTTACCTTTCGTGGAGTGTCAGATTTTAAGGATCCGGACTTTGTTAACCGAACCAAGGCTACTGTTCCCATGTTGGTTGATTGGGTGGTTGGGAACTTGAGCTGTAGTGAGGCTAGAAATGCTGGTGTATTGGCTTGTCAAGCAAACAGCCAGTGCGTTGAATCCGATACTGGGATTCCTGGTTATAGATGCATTTGCAATAAAGGATATCTGGGTCAGCCATATCTTGATCCAGGTTGCCAAGGTTTGTTTCGTAATATTCATACTTCGATAATAAAAAATGTGTATTTTTTGGATTATGGCCTAAAATGCATAGATAGTGCTAGATAACTGACAATGATTTATCCATTTTATGTTCAATTTTAACAGATATCAATGAATGTGATGATCCTAGTAATCTTTGCGATGGGATATGTACGAATACTCCAGGAAATTATACGTGCGGCTGCAAAGATGGGTATATTGGAGATGGCCTGAAAAATGGACGTGGTTGTGCTAAGATAAATTCACCGTTCCCTGTTATCAAGTTTTCTCTAGGTATAAAAATAAGCTGATTGCAAATAGTCATATAACATCATATTCAATTGAGTTTTAAGAATCATATTCTTTATCATCACTAAATATGGAGAATTCTGACCTCCTATCACAACTTGTTAATGGATTAGTCATATAATTATTGAATGATGAAATCCTCGTTCGACAGAAAGTAATGTTGAGCAATCATTTAACAACAACTTCATATGAATTGGATTTTATTTATACTGATATGTTCTTTTTTATAAAGGAGTATTAGTTTCATTTTCCGCATGTTTTGTCAATTAAAACGTGGTATTCGAAATAAAACGTATGTTGAAACTACTTTATTAGAATCTCCAAAATGAACTTGGAGTCTTAGATGAAGAATAAATACTAGGTTCGCAGACTCCACAAAACTCTCCATGTCGGAATATCACAAAGTTAATTAATGATGGTTTAGATAGATTTATTTGACTGGAACATTGGATTTCTGGTTCTAATTCAGGTTTATTTGATGTGGTAACATATATATGCAGGTATGGGCCGGGGTTGGGTTTCTTGGCTATTTTAATTGGAATCACCTGGCTCTATTTTGGCGTCAAGAAAAGGAACCTTACCAAACTCAGACACAAATTGTTTCAACAAAATGGTGGTTTGCTACTCAAACAACGAATTATGAGCAATGAAGGAAGTGTCGATTCAACAAAAGTCTTTACCGCAGTAGAGTTAGAAAAAGCCACCAACAATTACGCCGAAGATAGAGTCTTAGGTCGTGGTGGCTATGGGACTGTCTACAAAGGCATTTTAACGGACCAGCGAGTCGTTGCAATCAAGAAATCACGAGTAATGGATGAAACTCAAATCGAACCGTTCATCAATGAAGTGGTTATCTTAACGCAAGTTAACCATCGGAATGTGGTGAAACTTTTGGGATGCTGTTTAGAGAGCGAGGTTCCCTTATTAGTATATGAGTATGTGTCGAACGGAACTCTATATAATCATATTCATGGTAAAGGAACCATGACCTGGTTATCATGGGAGAATCGTTTAAGAGTAGCTGCAGAAGCCGCTGGTGCACTTTCGTATCTTCATTCCGCCGCAGCAACCCCCGTTATACATAGAGATGTGAAATCCGCTAACATATTATTAGATGATAATTACACAACAAAAATTGCTGATTTTGGGGCATCCAGATTAGTCCCAATTGATCAAACAATGGTAACTACGCTAGTGCAAGGGACACTAGGGTACCTAGATCCTGAGTACTTTCACACAAGCCAGTTGACTGAAAAGAGCGATGTTTATAGCTTCGGAGTTGTACTTGCTGAACTTCTAACCGGGAAAAAACCATTGTGTATGGAACGAACAGAAGAAGAACGAAATTTAGCAACATATTTCATAATGTCGCTAAAAGAAAACCGACTGTTTCAGATTCTTGAGCCTAGAGTTGTAAGGGAAGGCACACTAGAGCAACTTCAAGAAATTGGTGAGCTTGTAAAAAGATGCCTTAATCTTACGACAGATGAGAGACCTACGATGAAAGAGGTTGCGATTCAACTTGAAGGGTTACGTAGGTTTACTCAACATCCGTGGGTGAGTAGACATAATGATGAAGAGAACGCAAACTTGTTAAACGTTGAGAATGAACACACAGACCTTTACGCAGAATCCATAAATCCACAGTCTACGGGTGGAGTTTCTTCGGGTTTTAGTGTCCATAGTAATCTTGTGTATCCTGCCATCCCACGATGAGATGAAGCATTCTTACAATTAGCCTTTTAGGCTAGCTGAACGAATTTCTTAATTGTTTCCCGCCGGTATAATTCTGTTGCATGGTACCTTATTGTGGTACCTTTTTTGGTTTAGACTGGTTATAATTTTACTTCCTTATCAGTTTTCGATTTTGTTCATAAACTATCATTACAATTTTATGTGGAAATAAAATATCATATGAGGTATCACAACGCCAATTTCGTGGTGGCAAGTTTCTGTTTGCAATTCGGACCATTTTACGATGCAAAGACAGTCCTAGTTTCTACATATACATGCATGATATTTTTAACAATAAGGGGATGTGTAGCATTTTGCTAATGGGTGTCGGATTTGATATCAGGTGGAATAGATATGACAATTTTAGAAGGGAGGTGATTTGCACAACTCTATATTTTGATTGGGACACTCACTATACAAGTTTACAGAGCATGCTATAAACACTGTACAATTATGTTATACACAAAATAGAGTGTTCCAATCAAAACCTTTAGTGTGCAAATCGATTCTCTTTTTAAAAGCTTTGTTTGGTTTATAAGTTAGTTGTGCATTGTTTTTAATTAAGGAAGGAAAAAAAAAGTATGTAACTTTATTAATTGGAGAGATATAAAATTCACCCATTTCATCTGGTATAAGAATATGGGTTTCTAACACCAATTCATTCTAACTATTACAAAATTTCATAAACCAAATATTTGATTTTGAGATGATTCATTGTGTTTCATTCAATAACCACTTAACAAACGACCCTTAAAATTTCTATTTCTAAGTTATACCTTGTACAAGAAGCGTATGAAGTATCGTTAGAAGAATAGTTTTGTCTGTCGCGGTATAGTTTTTTCAACAACAAATTCATATTAAAAATGTGTTTTCCTAAAATCAGCCCTTAGAGGGCTAGGTGAGGCGCTCTATTAATAACATTTATTGGTGTGCCACATCAACACACCTAAATAACACCCATAACTAAAACAATAAAACCAATAACTATTATTGGTGCATGTGAGTCCTATTTTTCTTTTTCATTTTATTTTATACACACATTTTAAACAAAACTTACAAATACGATACGATACGACAAATACATAAAAACTACAACACTACAAATACATAAAAACTAAAAAATATGATACTACAAATACTAAAAATACGATAAAATACAACAAATAATAAAAACTACGACACAACAAATAACAAAAACTAGGATACGACAAATATTAATTTGTGGGAAATGTCTTGCTCGGATCTCGTCTTTGATTTTTTTTAATATTAGCCGCATCTTCCGGCTTCATCCCCTCGGTGCTAAAGTTACGAAAGTTCAATTCCTTATAAAAGCAAATAAAAACATTCAAATAATGGTTGTAGCATTGTTTTATATCCTGACCAAATCTTTTCTCTAGGCCTAAAATCTCAGCAATATATGAAAATTTATTTGAAAAATCTACACCAAGGTATCCCCCTAGTGATTCAACAAGTATGTGAAGGTCCATTAAATGGATTTCTTTTCCATTAATCTTTGGTGGAAAGGGCACTGGTATTTTCTTTTTAAGATACACAGAATAAAACCACATATATGCCTCTATAAAGTTCTTTCTAAAAAGTTTCCAAGTATGACTGTCTAATCCATTTCCTTCAAGCAATTTAAGAAGTAAAATACAGTCATTAAAAGATTTTATTTTAAATGGAAGATGTACACCTTTTATGATGACAAAGTCATCTTCATCTGCAGTGAATTTGTTTTGTGGACACATATAATCTAGGTGTCCCTCTTCTTCACAGATACTGCATGTGTGTGTGTATGTCACTGCATCTTCTCTGTGTTGTTCTTCCTTATGATCATCCATGGCTTCATTGATCATTCTGAAATAGCCATCTAGATACTCATTGTGTTTCTGGTTCATTCTATCTGCATCAAAAGTACAATCTGCATATTTTCTAAACATTGGGACAGGCTTGCACCTATTTCCCTTGAATGTGAGTTCAAGTCCCTGTGCCTCTAATTGTGATACAGAAAGTATGTTCAAGGATATCTCTGGTGTGTAATGAACACCAGGTATTATGAATACTTCTGTCCCAAATTTGATTTGTACTTCTCCTATTCCATGTATGAACAAAAATTTCTTCTGTTCCTCAATTTTCTCAACAGCAAATTTATTTTTCAATTTTGAGAAAAGATACATGTTAGAGCATACATGTCTGTTTATTCCATTGCTTACATACCAGATCTGATCCCAGCCTTGTTCATCTGTTCCCTCTACCATGAAATCTGTGGAGAGGTGTATGTATTCAGGGTATGTAACATGGACCTTTGATTTGTCTGTGATGGTGCCTAGTCCAACATCTTCACTGAGTTTTCCTTCCATTGGGCAGTCCCTTGCAATGTGTCCTCTCAATCTACAATTGAAACAGACATAGTTTCTATGTCTTTCAATTGTTGCCTTCTTTTGTGTTAAATTGTTGTTGTGTATCTGAATCTCCTCCATTTTCTTCTTAAGCATATCCTTGCATGCTTTGGATATTTGTTTGATTTGGTTTCCAAATACAGTTTCATTGTTTCTCTTAATTTGCCTTTGGACAAATTCAGTGTGTGATCTGTTGAGTGTGTTTCTCCCAGGAATTTTGCTCTGATGCCAATTTTTAGAATTGTCAACAGATCTTGATTTAGGAAGAGATTGATTGTTTTCAATGTAGTAATTCGTATTGACCATGGTTGCAGTGTATGGGTGTGTTTGGGAAAGTTATGTAGGCAATGAGTAAGACTTGCAATGTAAAATTTGGAGGGAAAATAACAAGATAAAATAACTGTTACTTGATTAATATTGATTCTGTAAAAGTACATATATATACTTTGTGAACAGATGTGATGAAGGGTTGCAATGGTTGCCAAAAGACATGACCCTTCAATCTTAACTGCCACAAAATCGTTTCTATAACTACATTACCTAATAACTGACATAACTGTCATTATGACAGGTCAGCAATCCATGTCCTACAACCTTATTGGTCGTTTAATATTACATAAAATAATAAAATACAATAATGCATAAAAGGACTTAGGTTTAGCAGAAACATTTGGACTTATAAATCCAACA